>JAHKKF010529536.1:1431-17024 GCA_019740295.1 Labeo calbasu | reverse complement strand
GGGTGTTTTGGAGGAGTGAGTCAGAAAACGTTTTCCTACACCAGCATCATGTAGTGACCTTCTGCAAGAGGTTTGGCTCAAAATCCCTCTGGCTACAATGCAGGACTTGTATTTTTCATTCCCAAGACGAAATGATGCTGTATTTGCCGCAAAAGTAAGCCCAACACCATACTAATTGTGGTCTAAAACCAGGTGTTTCAGTTTCATTGTCCAACTCCTGTATATATTAATTAGGTGTCAGTGCAGTAAGTCCATAGTCCTTTAGACTTCTTATATATATACAGTATATATATATATATATATATATATATATTTCTTATCTTTAGCCTGTGCTGCATTTTTGCCAACAAATAATAAGGATGAAAGACATTTAAATAAGAAATGTGGGTGGGAATGTGCTGTGTGCTGCTTAAGGAAGTCTACAGATAATGCACTCAGCCACAGAGCAGGTATTCTTCATCCTCTGTCAGCACAGAATACTTGACAGAGAGAGACAAGCCTGTCGCCCACTGGATAATGACTTTTAAAAAGCCTTGTGAAGATCAATTTAATTTGGCTTGAGAATGTAAGAAGGTCCGAAGTATTTTGAAGTGCCTTATTTTACAGTCCACACAAAATTTGCAAAGACTTGCTTGGTAGCTTGCTTGCTCAGGAAAAGTGGATGAGGTTAAGAATGGATTGCAGTGTTTCACAGTGATGTGATTAGTCATGTTGCTAAGGCAAACGTCACTGTTTCTACTCCTCATAAGGGATGAACAAATCACTATTTAAATACACTCCTCAAAATGCTATAGACATGAATGATACCTCGAATCATGTTTTTTTTTTTTTTTTAAAGAGCTGTTCAGTTGCAAATCATGTTATTTGTTGAAAAGAGGTGTCAAAATAATGTGGTCACATTTACCATTGCCCTGTGTAATTTCAAGGGCAAACTCCAGTCAGTACAATAGAAATCTTCTCGGTCAGGAGTTTCGCTTGAAGGCAAGTTTGCACACATTTTGCTCATGTTGTTCACATGAATTTGTCACACTGGCCAAAAGATAGCTGATGGTAGGACTATCGCATCCCAAGTCTCCATTGCGAATGCCAAAACACCATTTTAGAGCAGGGATCCTCAAATCTGGCTCGCGAGATCCACTTTCCTGCAGAGTTTAGCTCTAATCAAACACACCTGAGCATGCTAATCAATGTCTTTGGGATCATTAGAAAATCACAGGTAGGTGAGTTTGATCAGGGTTGGAGCTAAACTCTGCAGGAAAGTGGATCTCACAAGCCAGATTTCAGGATTCCTGTTTTAGAGCTATAACAGAGATTTGAGCCATTGATAATGCAGTTATTAATGCAGTCTAATGCAATGCATGTGAATTACCTGAAGTCTGTGCATCTTTCAACAGTATTTGGCAGCAGTGACGTTACTGCATTGCTACAGAGAAATAACATGTAGCTTCTCAGCTGTTTTATTAGCATCCATTCTGTGCATGGATGGCTATTGCGTTTTTGTGCAAGTGTGTGTCAATACTGTATGTGTGTGCATTTGTATCAGAGAGGATGGGAGAAAAGAATTGGTACTTTCTCTCAATAATAAATCACAATTTTGTTGGAAAAACATGGAAATATCTTGTCAGATTCATCCTATTGTTTATTATGTTTAGTGTCTTGGTCAGTGTCCTTGTGGGTTGTGGTTCTTATAGGCTGTAAGGATATTTGAAATAACTGAAATCATTTCCCAAAATGATATGGACATGTACACAATGTTGTCAAGACCTGCCTACCCGGATAGCACACGTACGTCTTGAAGATGTCTGTTAAAGGAGAAGTGCACTTCCAAAACAAAGATTCACATATAATATATAATATATATATATATATATATATATATATATATATATAAAATAGGAAACCCGTTGATTTAAAATGATTAAGTTAATAATAATTAAAAAAAAAAAAACTTCACAATTCACTTAATATATATTTTTTTAAATAGTATTTACTTCATTTTAAGGCAATGAGTTAAGTTAAGTTAAGTTAAGTTAAGTTAAGTTAAGTTAAGTTAAGTTAAGTTAAGGTAAGTTAAAGGAGAAGTCCACTTATAGAACAACAATTTACAAATAATTTACTCACCCCCTTGTCATCCAAGATGTTCATATCATAGTCGTAAAGAAATTATGTTTTTTGAGGAAAACATTTCAGCATTTTTCCCCATATAATGGACTGATATGGTGCTCCGATTTTGAACTTCCAAAATGCAGTTTAAATGCGGCTTCAAATGACCCCAAATGCGGTTGTCTTACTCTGCCTGGACTGTTTTTGTTCTGGTTCATGACAGTTAGGGTATGTCGAAAAACTCCCATCTCAACTTCAACATCGTCCTATATCGCTGTTTTTTGTTAAGGGTGTTTGATCTTCTTTGCATGTTCACTTTGCCAGGACTGTGTCAGTACTTCTGCAGCGATGTAGGATGATTTTAAAATGATTTTTGAAGTTGAAGGAGGAAATACGAGTTTTTCGACATACCCTAACTGTCTTGAGTCAGAATACACAGGGTGTTCAGGAAGAGAAAGGCAGGACGAGCATTTGAGATTAAAAAGTATTTTAAATGAAAATAACCGATCGTTTCGCTAGATAAGACCCTTCTTCCTCGGCTGGGATCGTTTGAAGCCACATTTAAACTGCATTTTGGAAGTTCAAATCGAGGCACCACAGCAGTCCATTATATGGAGAAAAATGCAGAACTGTTTTCCTCAAAAAACATAATTTCTTTACAACTGAAGAAAGAAAGACATGAACATCTTGGATGACAAGGAGGTGAGTACATTATATGTGAATCTTTATTTTGGAAGTGGACTTCTCCTTTAAAGATCACTTAATCCTGAAAGCATCTGCTGTGTACAAACATCTGACAGACATCTGAAAGATCTCAGTTTTACATACATTCTAAACCATAAACGACTTAAAGGAATCTAATAGACATCTATTTGACATCTGATAGAAAACGTCCTATAGACGTATTACAGATGAACAAATCTAAAAAAATATGTCTTGCAGATGTAAATGCAGACGTCAAATAGACGTCTCTGTGATGTACATACTATCAGGGTAGAACTACTTTAGCTGTGAGTTTCCCTGCAAATAATTGCACACCTTGCAACATTCATCAATCAGTCAGATTCAAGCATTCAACATCCCTGTGGTATTAGGGTAAAATACTACACTAGTACTGCATATGATGTGTTGCTGACAACTGTACAGTATCTATCAGACTCAGCTGAGGATAGAGTATGTATTCAATATATACTGATCATCATCAGTGGACTGTTCCTGCAGCTAAATTCACGATTTTGATAATATAACAGAGAATGCAAACAGTACCTGGTGAAACGTGGAGTGCAGCGTTCTGCTGTATTGCAGTGGAACAAAGTGATTTTGTGACATTTACTTTATCTCATATATTATTTACTTATTTATTTATTCATGCCGGCAATGTCATATATTAAACTCACTGCTGCTGTTACTATAGTCACATTGGCTTTTATTCAGAAAGAGCAAGATTTTCCATGTGAGGCGGTAGAAATTGTGCAGGATTGTGTTTGCTAAAACTAAGAAAAGAGAGAAGGTTGTTATTATTTCTGATGGAGCTATTCAAATTGCTTTTTGAGACCCGCTGTCCTATGACTTTGTCAGTTAGGAACCACTGAAAATACCCTGGCTGCTTACACTTTGTTTAGAAGATGTAAAATTTTAGTTTGTTATGCAGTCTGATTGCAGGATGTTTTCATGTGATGGGCACTGGAGTGCTGGTGTTGCTATTGTACATCAGAACCGCTGTTTTTTTTCTTGTATCTCCAATACACTGTACTTATCTGGTCCTCTGAGATAATCAATCTCCACAGGCTCTCAAACTCTCACACAGAAACATGCTCACACTCAGCATGCTGCCAAGTGCAAAACAGATTAAAAGGCAAGAAGGCTTTTCCCAGCAACAGAGATCAAATCAACAAGCCTGGGTTTCTTTTGTGTTTGTCCAGCCTTATGTAATATGGGCATCACTTGTAAAACTGGAGTGGTAATAATAATCACTTGTCTGTCTGCACAATGTATCTATATTCATTGTCTGGGTCATATTTCACCCAACGATACAAGTATTCGTACCGAACCGTCACGGTACGGTCATCTCGGTTCGGTGCGTGAGGCCTTGCGACGAATACACGCAATTCACCCTCAATCCAGAAGGGGGCGCCCGCAGTAATGCAACTCTGTTTGATAACCACCGGCAGAAGAACAGTGAATGCCAGGAGTGAATTGCACACTTGAAACAAAGCCCACTAAACAGTGACCATGTGCTGATTCTGAACGCGTCTCTCACTGACAAAAGAGTATAACATTAAAGGCTTGCGCATTCAACTGTCTTCGAAATGGAGCTTTGTGCTCTTGTATCCTACCTCTCTCATTCGGCACAAATCCAAATATTCCATAATATTTCCATATTTGCGATGCATCCAAATGCTAAACTATTATTTATTATGTAAATTATAGACTTTGTACTTCAGTCGCATTCTAACGGTGATACAGTGAGGCGGGTGCGCTGATGTTTGGGTTACTGTATTTTATTTTGATGAAGTGCCAAACCCTGGAACTGATATGTTTTGTGTGTGTGTGTGTGTGCCAGTGCAATTACTTCAATTTTCCTCATACCAGCAAAATCAGCTTAAACAAATAAACAAACAAACAACAACAACAACAACAAAAAAAACTAACAAAAAAACAAAAAACAAATAGGTTGTCGCTTTCTGCCATTTGAGTTTCCTTTCTGAGTTTCCTTTCTGTCAACTGAACTAAAACTCCACAAATATAAGCTACGTCACGTGTCGCACAGTTTTCCCCCTTGTCTATCAATATAAATATATTATAAATATGTAAATATATGTCAAGTATTTATTCCTTGTATGCATATATGTACTGCAGATTTTATAGCCTATATATGATATTAATTTGATATAATATTTAGTATTTTCACATGTAGGTGGAATTTTTTTTTAATTTGTACAAGAATGCTTTAAATTAATTGTAACTTGTTGTGAATGTTTTACATTTTAAGTTATTTTGTAGTGTAATTTATTTCTGTGATGACAAGCTAAATGTTCAGCCACCATTAGACAATGAACAAAGAATGAATTTAATATTTACATACCATCAACTAATACAAAGTACAGATGCGTTCTACCTATACTATCGTTAAAGTATTACATTTGAATTTTGAATTGAATTGAATTGAAAAGAACATTTATATAAAATGATTTTTGTAGATGCAAGCAAACAATTAAATGCGATGCATAATGCAAACAACTAGAAGCAATGGAGGACCCTGCACGTCCAAAATTGGGTCTTGACCAAGCATCAATATGTGACGAGTTGGGAGTGAAAATGTGTTTCAGAAGGATCTTGTGACACTAAAGACTGGAATAATGATGATAAAAATTTTGTTTTATCATCTCAGGAAAAATGTTCATATTAAAATATATAACAATAGAAAACAGCTATTTTAAATTGTAAAAACATTGTTTTTTCTGTATTTTTGATCCATTAAAAGCTTATACTATAATTGCTTTTAAGTTGGGTAAAAACTGACCAGGGAAGTTTTAATGACACATAATAAGAAAAATACTTTTATGCAATATTTTGAAAAGCAAACTTAAAAATGCTGTAATCTTTTATGGCCTGCAGTAAAAGCAGTGCTTGAAATGTACACAAAAGCAAATGCATGCTAATGATACATATCTAATATGATCCTGTTAATTATCCAGTTGTCAATGAAATATAATTTCCATTTCAAACTGTATTTACTTTATAAACAAAATCTAAAAAGCTCTGATCACCTGCTAGGGAAACAGAAATATTGTAAGTAGGCATTCTGCTAAAATAATGCACAGGACAACAAAGAATGAAAGTTGGAACTTTTTGTCGAATTTGTCTTCAGAACTGATATGTCCAACAGCGCAAAAAAAAAAAAAGGAAACTTTTGCTGAGAGGTAAAAATTCCTGCTTGGTCAGCACTACACACATATATGAGAACTTTCTAAATCTATGAGCGAAAGGAACAGCATAACCTCCGTAAAATAAGAACAAAGAACTGTAAGTCTGATCTCTCCCCTGAGCTCACGCTGTTGACATCCTAACGAAAGCTCATTAGGACTCCTGTGATTCATGATCTTGTCCTGCTGTTTGCTGAACTTTGTGTAGTGAAATAGGTGTTTAAAATTGAGCTGACATTGAGTATGGATGTGGGCATGCCTCATTTTCATGGAGTCATAAACACAATTTGAAATCATGAATTGGTGCTTGAAAATCCCGTTTGGAGGGTTGTGTTTCTGTAATGTTGTGTTCACAGCTGATGTCAGCCTAACAGGAAGAGCAATTTCCTGCCTTGTCAGTGGTGCTTAATAATTCTGGCAAATGCTACATGTATTTCTCAAATGTAAACATTATAGTGCAACTGGTTTTCCAAGTATCAATAGGAGAACATTATTTTATTATTTATTGTATACTATATAGTTATTTTATTACTGTATGAATTAGACTTGTTTTTTTCAGTGTTTACATTAGTTTTGTTTTACATTTTCTTTTGTAGCATTTCAGAGCGAATCAGACAATTTAAGATTTGATCAGATCGTTGTTGAAACACAAGGAAAGAAACACTTGGGCTTCTTTGCCGAATTCCACAAAGAGGCCCAGGACAACAAGGATGATAGTAAGTCAGATCCCAGTCCCAGCCAGCCTGAAGTGAGCCTAACCAACCGACACTTTCACAGCTTGAACAGCTTGCAGCATTAAAACAAAAGAACACTTACTGATAATTCCAATTTAGGAAGGGGATTGTCAAATTTATGGCAAGTAACCTTGATTAATGGTCAAAGAGATGCACAGCTTTACCATCACATGTAAATCCATGATGAAAATCATGAGCTAAAGACTTTCTCAGATTGACTTCCCCCACCTAGGAGACAAGGACCCGACCGAGATTCCTTCTAAACCCTTTTGACCTTTTTGTTCCTCACAGAACATGTCCTCACATTTACAAAATGACACAGAGACTGTCTTTGACATATGTAGATGCACCAAAATGATCTCGAAAGGACTTCTAAATGAATATCAGTCAATTGTATAACTCCATATCATGTATGTAACCCACACATCTGACTATCATGTTCTAATCACTCATTGTATATGTCATTTTGAATAACTGCTGAAGTTTATATGTTTATAGTCGTGTTTACTATGTTTGTGTTTGAATTTTCATGCTTTAAATGTTTCTATCAATCAAGTCTTTGTGAAATGAATTGTATTCTTGTTATAGAAATCACATTCAACTTATACTCTGTAAGAGCGGGAAAATTCGGACTATGCGACTGATAAGATAACATGTTGATTTATGTTTTGGGAGGAGAAACATAGTAACACCCAGAGCTAAGACAGTGTCTAATTATTCAAGACAATATTTGTCTAATTGGTCAAGACACCAATTGTCTCAGGACATTATAAAATTTTGCTCTTAGCCCTGCTTTTCAATAGGGTCTGGCTGCAGACATGCAATTGCATTTTTTTAGACGTACACTCTCAGACTTCCACTCTTAGAACTTGCAAGTGGCCACTGAGTGACATTGTAATTTAGTTTCTTTTTTCTTGTCTTCACCACCTGGCTACTGTTGTAAAATGTTAAGAGATTCAGTTTAAAAAATAATAAATATGACGTTATGATGTCACAACGCGGCCCATTAGAATATAATTAAAATACAGAAATTCAAATGGTTGAGGGGTGGGTAGGTGTAATGTGGAGAGGGAGACGAGAGGCGAGGGGATCCATGCGCGAGCTTTTATTCAACGGACGAGACAAATACATGGTCAGACAGGCAGGGTCAGAATAACAACAAACAGGTATGGCGGAGCGAGGCACAAGAGTAGTCCGTGAGGCAGGCGTGGGTCGATCAGCGGCGAACATAGTCCATGACGTGAGGCAGAGGGATAATCCATACAACGAGGGAGAGTCAGGAAGGCAGGCGGCGAGACAGACGAAAATGAGATGGCCAGGTGAGAATACGAAACTAAGGAAAAAAACAGGAAACTAGGAACTCAGGAAACTAGGAAACTCAGGAACAACACTGTAAAGGTGCTAGCACTAGGAGAGTGCTAAATGCAACCAACACAGTACTCCACATTAACTCCACAATACTCTGTAACTATACCGAGTGAAAGTCCGGGGCTTAAATAGGGCTGCTGATTGGCCACAGGTGTATGGCGCAATCAGCGTGGTGGATAATGGGAGACGTAGTCCGGGGTGTAGAGCAACAGTCGGTGTACGATGACAGGACCAGAGCGACATCTGGTGGTGGGCGGACCGCAGATCACCGACCAGATTCATGACAGTAGGGACGAGGCGGGGGATTAGCCGAACTTTACTGATGCAGTGCGGAGAACAGCTTCTGAGGCGCTTTAATGAGCCACAGCGCCACTGGTATAAACACAAGCATTGACCAAACTGACTGCAGCCGGAGCCATAACACACCGCAGACGTGTGCAGTGTGTGGTAAGAGATTTATTTAACTTATTATTTAACTTAATTTGTTAACGCAAGTGTTTTTTAAACTGCATAAACTTGCACTAGACTAAGCTAGGCTAATCAGTGATGATGTTCTTTGATAATGTTAATGTTAGGCTGCTTTTAGCCTTATGCTGGAGCTTGTTTCGGGCAATGAAACGAAGTATGTAAATAATTAAATGAATTAGCACGATAATATCATGTATCGGCAATCTCGCTGGCTGACGGTAGGACCCAACACTACTGTAGCATATTATGTACTCACCCTCAATGCATCCTAGGTGTATATGACTTCCTTCTTTCAGACGAATGCAATCTGAGTTATATTGAAAATTATCCTGTCATTCCCAAGTTTTAGAATGGCATAGACGGGTGTTTCTCTTCATCAGTCCAAAACAAGTCCAATAAAGTGAATCCATCCATAATAAAAAGTGCCTCACACGGCTCCGGGGAGTCAATAAAGGTCTCCTGTAGTGAATTGATGTGTTTTTGTAAGAAAAATATCCATATTTAAAACATAAGAATCACTTTAATCTAGCTTGCACTAACAGTTATACAACTTGCTGCTTTGATAAGGGGTGTGGCAGTACTGAAACACCGTCTAAGCTGTTCTCCAATCGCAACGCAGTGTGACAGCTAACCAATCACAACACATTTTGTTTTTGTGCCAGGCTGGGAGAAAAGTATTGTAATAATGTAAATTATTTGGAAAAAAAATAAAAATGTGTTTTTCGAACCACCAAACATGAAAGCATGTTCTAGTACACCCAAAACAAAATCAACACTTTACACTGTAAAAGAGCATAATAGGACCACTTAAAGTTTTGCCGCAAGCCGTGTCCCAGACGTCTGTGCCTACAACTTCAACCAGCCCACAACTCCGCATCTTCAGCCAACACCCAAGATGCCCCTTCAACAAACACTGAACTTCCAACCAATCAGCAACCTTGGGAAACTGCTTTCTGCAAGGAGACACCAAAGGGAATCCCTTTTAACACAAAGGCAATACAAGTACACCCTCCAGATTCTAGCCGAACTGGTGCAATTAATATAAAGTTTAATAGCCTCATTGAGAAACTCAATTACATTGCTATAAATTTGGGATTTCATATATTCACTTATCTAAAATCATTCTTTCCTCACTTTCTCTCTTTCTGCAACCTGTGTGAATGTGTATGTTTGTTTGTTTTAGATTAGTTTATGTGTCTTAGATTTATCCAGTAAAGTCTTATTTATATTGAAAAGAGAAGTATCTTGTGTTGTGCTTACAAGTTAATGTCTTAAACTGCCGTTCTTTACCGTGATAATAAATAGTGTTTATTTTGGATATTGAACATTTTACACAATATATTTTGGATATTAGCATCCATAGCAGAGTTGCTGTTATACGGCTTGTTCAGTGAAACTCAGTGATCAGCCGTAGAACAGTGATTCTTTGAGCTAAATTGACCTGTTTCCCCTACTCTTTCTTTCTTTCTTTCTTTCTTTCTTTCTTTCTTTCTTTTTTTCTCTTTCTTTTTCAACTCTCTTTTTATTAATTCTGTTATAGGACCCCCATGAACAATACAAAATATAAAACCATTACAAAAGGCCAATATTTTAATTTAATAACAGTTTAATTAATAACGATTTAATTAAGTTTTTCATCTAATATTTATTATCTTTTATTTCAGCTGTATTTGCTGTAAATCACTTTATTTATTTTTATTCAGTATTTACTATTTTTTGTATATTTTATTCAGTATGACATGATACTTTAATTTGTATTTACTGTATTTGCTACCAAATATTAAGTTAAGGGTGTCAATAATTTTGTACAGTGCATTTTTTTGGGGTTCTGTGTAAATAAACCCCAAATAAACTCCCGCTTCACTAATTAAATTAAACAAGCCATCAACCAAGAAATATAACCAAAAAAAGTATTTATTGATACATATTAGGAAACAAATAAACGGAAAAACTTCAGGAGGGGGAAAGGCCCAAAATAATAAACAAAACTCACAAAACTAACGACTGTGTTAAACCTCTTTCCTACTAAAAAAAAGAACAAAGAAACAACATAGTCTTACCTCCCTACTAGCCTCAAAACAGGAGAAAACTGAAGAAACAAAAAGGCACCCGCCTCCCTACGTCGGTCTCCTTGTTTTAAACAGGTGATTCAACACATTTACACACTATTAAACAAGCAAGGTTTTAAGTGGCATCGGAGATACAACATGGCTTGAAAACAAACTTTTCAAAGCAAAAACGTGAAGCAGGGAGAGAGGAGAGCTCGTCGAGGAAACTTCCAAACAGGACTAAATCAACTCCACAGAAACGCCGCCACGCACCTCTGACTTCACCGCAACGCCGTACACCTGTACGCGCTCTAACGAGCACAATTAGGAGAGACAGAAGGGAGAGGACAACCATAACAATAACAACAAAATAAACATATACACAAATCATAACACGAAAACAATAATAATAATAATAAACATTAAATAAACACATATCGTAACATCACATTTACTTTAATAGACACAGACTGACTCTGTGCAACTCTGAGACCCAATTCATTGCGATAAATCCAACCTTGAGTCTGGATAGCTCCTTTCTTTGTATTGCATCTGAAAAAAGTAAGGTGGATAATTTCTAAACAGAAGGATGTCTAGCCACTTTATTTACTGAATAGATTTTAAGAAGATTGTGTGCTTGTTTTTGACATCTATCTTCCAGTCAGAAATGGTAGTCGGCAGGCATTTTATTAACTCTATCATAGTTTGGAAGCATTTTTCTGAATCTTCAAACTAAGTTGGGAAATTAACTTTTCTGTCCACGCTGCGAACACTGCAAAAACAACTAAAACCAAACAAACACATACAACTGGTTGCAGGATATTTAATACTCATTATATCACCAATAATACCTTCAATGCATATTGTTCTGGCTAAAAGCATCTGCCAAATGCATAAATATAAATATGAATTATGCTTACAGTTTCTAGTTTTAAAATGCAATCACTGAGCTTAAAGTGTGAGTTCACATGTCCTTGTATTCAGAACACTATTTGAGACACTATATTAAAACAATTAAAAATGGATAGACATACGCTATCTGTAAACATACTCATAAACAGTGTACTAAAATGGTCTGAAACATAATTTGTTTCACATCAAAGTGGCTTTGGCCTTATCTGTGGATGAAATTGCAGGTCTTTGTTGTATGAATAGTCAGTCCTCTGAGAAGTAGATTTGCTGGTCATAACATTACCTTGCTGATTATTCTGGCTTGAATTAAAACCTATGTTTGAATATCTGGCACAATAATCGTTCAGTACAGCAACAAAAGCTTGTCATTTCACGCATCAGTGCGGCGTCTCTGAATGGCTCGTGCCTTCAGTCCATGAAAAGACTGAATCTATCACCAAGGTCACGTCAATAATTAACTGTCTGTGAATTGACTGATCCATGAATGCCTACACTCATATTCAAAAGTAACAGTGTGTGCTCAACATAAGGTTTGAAGGTAAACATTCTAGATATTTCACTTTGTGAGAACATCTCGTACTTAGTCAAGAGCCAGCCAAGTTTGCAATAAAGAATTCAATACCTGGCCACAGTGTCAAACTAATTTGCAATGGAATCTATGTGCTAGCAGCATCCCTGTATAAATTAATTCACTACCCTGGATCATGCAAGTGAAGGCTGTGTGATTTTATCAAATTATTTTATTGATTTTGGTTATGGTTAAAATTCTTTGCATACTTGGCTTCTTGAAACACTGACTAAATTATATGACCATTTCACATTGAGGCCAGTAAAGTTACTCAGTAAAGTTATAAGCTGGTCATTCTCAACCAGTGAGTCATGACTCACAACCCAAAAAAACTGCCTTGCAGGTCACTAACAGAATGTTTTAATGTTTTGGATGGGCTGAAAAGAGGATAAGCACGGTTGTGCCAACCCCATTGTGATTTTGTGCAATAAAATATTGGCCTCTCACAATATGTTAACTTATAAATACAACTTTTGTGTGTTTTATGTGATAGAGGGGATACATATTTTGAACTATTTGACATTTTTGACCTATTCTAATCTAGTGGTAGATATGAGGTGTTTTAAATTATATATTTCAAATCAGCAACAAAGTCTGACATGAACTGCGCCAATCAGGTTAGACCAGCCAATGTGCATGTGTAGCCACGACACGCTTATTACTGCACATGCACATTGGTTGGTTCAGCCTCAGGTTTCTGTGGGAATCGGAGCTTCTATAACGGCCGATGCAGTGACACAATTGGCTGGATTGGCTCTTTCATTTAGAAGGTGGGACTATTCCGCCATATTGCACGCTGCAGTTTCTCCCATTCATAAGTATAGGTGTGAACCATCTTTGTATTTCTATAGTCTTTAAAGGTAGACAGTATTTCCTCTTGGCAGAGGCTATTTACAGCAACTCTGCCCACCAACGTGTGATTGTTCGAGTCAGCATTACAAAAGACGATCGTCTAATAACAGCTCCAGTGGCGTATGTGGTAAAGTATGTGTTGAAGTCATTTTTGATGTGATCGACCTGGGTTCAAATATGTGTTTTTCCCAAACTTTTTTCTCCATATTCAAATCAGATATCACGTCAGAATAATCATAAATAATCGAAAAAGTTGAACATCGGGTAGGGTAGGATATATATATATATATATATATAAACACACACACACAGTATATATACATATACAGTATGTATATATATATATATATATATATATATATATATACACATATACATATAACACGGCCTCCTCATTTTAAAACACCACGCACACCACTGCTTCACACTATAAAGGAGTTCCACTCTCTGTCTCTAGGAATATGATGCATAAAGAAACAAAACAGCAATGCTACCTTTTGCTTTGCAGATGTTTGATTGATTTTAATAAATAAATAAATAAATGATGCTATGCAATTCCAGAGTTTGTTCTGCAGGTGTATAGTTATCAACAGAGATAATCATTTACTGTGTTGAACACACCTGTCTCTGGACATGTTTGTCTTGTAATGTAGAAACATAGTGCACATGCCCCTGGGTGTTGCTGTTACTATGACTTAAACCCACATCTGAGTGAAATTCAAGACATCTCCAGATTTAAGGATAATCAAAAGATGTTGTTTAATCTAAATAGTTTGTTTATAATATTTATTTATTTACTTATTTACTTACTTATTTACTTATTTACTTATTTACTTACTTACTTACTTACTTATTTATTAATTATTGTGCCCATAATGAAGTCAGTGGGCATCAGAACTGTTTGGTTATTAACATTCATTTAAATTTATTGTTTTATGTTGAACTATGAACTATCCCTAGTGAAAAAATAAATATACTAAAATGTATTTAAAATACATTTATTTCATGCCAAGTATACTGCAAAAATATTTACATATTATGTACTTAATAAAATTACCCTGCAATTGTACTTTTAGTATACTAAACTGGTATATTTAAAGTCTGCAATTTTTTTTTTTTTTTTTTTTTTACTTAATGCACTTTAAATGTGTGGAAGTAGTGCTAAAGTTCAACTAAAGGTATATGTAATTTTTGATTGGTATACGTATATTTGATTGTGCTAAAGTGGATTGCAATTATACTTCAGGTACACTTCAAATATTTTGGATTTAAAGACATCAATAATGGCATTAAAACATTTTAGACTTAATGTTAAGAAATGTGCATTGTGCACAAGCAGTACTTCAAATAAAGTTTAGTTATAATTTTTATATGAGTAAGTCTCGAGCGATATGTCAGTAAATGTGTTAACAGACTTGAACTATACTTAGCATAAAATAAATGCATTTTAAATCTATTACTTTTTTTTTTTATTAGGAATCCCTTTAAGGGAAATTGCTTGTATTCCTCTTTCTCTTGCATGCATACTTTCACACTCAACATATACAAACATTTGAGTTTTTTAAGTAGTTCAATGCATGTATTTAATTAAATTACTGGCTTTTTTTTTTTAGATAAATGCATGTAATGTTTATAAAAACATTATGACAGAAATAAGCATCTTTTTTCAGAGCAATACATTACACAATATAAGATTCATACTATTCCCCAGTGAATATTTTTTTCTCTCTCTGATATTCCCAAACATCTGTCATGCTTTCTGTAGCTTGCTCTTTCTTCTCCCGTAAATCGAAACTTCACAAGACTTGTTTGTCAATAACCCACGCTAAACGTGACGAAAGTTTCCCCTAACCATAACACCCCAGCACGGCTTCCTGGTCTTAGTTGCATAATGGCATCTCTACTGAAATATGAGTCTGACGATGCAGGAAAATACTGGGCTTTCCTTGTTTTCAGACAAACTGCTGTTTGTTTTTTCAAGAAGCAACACAATCATGAAAGATGGATGTTGCTGTAAAGACTTTTATTGGCTAATTTATAACTTTCCAATAGCCTAAAGTTTAATTAAATGTATGCTAAATTAAGTTAAATGACCTCTCCTAGTGCACTAATATCAGGGGAGCCCTAACAACAAAAAAACTGGCCATGCTGGGTGTCGTGAGGACGGTGCATTCCATTATGATCACCCGTTACCTGTTGTCACTATGACAGCACGACCGGTATTCCCTTGCGGCCTTGGCTACCATGGCAGCACAGAGATTCAGGCTTTGTGTTGGCTGCCCACGCAATCTTCCTGACAGCCTGTCAGCAGCAGAGCTCCTGAGAGACCCAGCTCAAAAGCAAACATACAGTAGGGTTCATGGACACCAAGAGTTCCGCCACCCCGTCTTGGGTAAAGCAACCCCAAAAAGTCATATGCATATTCACTGCAGGGGGAGTAACATGGACAATCACAACAAGAGATGCAGTCAACAGTTTGCAGAGCTTTGCAATTTTATTTAGTTTAAATTGATGTACTAAAATAACTAAAACTGAAATAAAAATGACAAAAACACATAACAAAATGATAAACTTTAAAATGAAAACTATATATGTGACCCCATCTGTGAATGCA
>JAHKKF010529535.1:5477-21921 GCA_019740295.1 Labeo calbasu | reverse complement strand
TCTGTCGGGAGCAGACCGGAGATAATTCCGCATGAATTTTTTAATGTCAGCCTCTGACGATGATGGTTTTGACTGCTGTACAGCACCTGAATGAAGATGTTCGTTAAGATTCAAATAATTAACGCGGAACTCTAGTCCGAACACAAACGGTTAACGCATCATCCCCTTGACATTTCAAAATCATTTCAAAATCATTAATGTTAGACTTACAATACAATGCCTATAGTCATATTTTATAGACCATTTCGCTAGATGTAAACAACACTGGTCCAGAAGCGCTTCCTGTTTTTTTTTTTTTTTTTTTTTTTTTTTCACATATACAAATACATCTTAAAGGTGCTAATGTAACATTTTCATCTGTTATGTTGGTTGTATTTTTTCTGAAAGGAAATCTGAATAATTTTAAAATCTGAAGGTAAGCCTGTTTTTGTTCACCAGACATGAAATGTCAAAGTGAAAAATTTCACTGTGAAAAATTAGGCCTAATGTAAATTTTACAATAATTAATAATTGTTGTTGTAATACTGTAAATGCTGGTTTTACAATTATATCGCAATAACCGCAAATGGTAATTCCATGCAAAAGTCACCCTTACCATGAAAAAATAACGTTTTTACCATAGTTTTTTTCTAAAATGACAGCACAGATGTCAACATTTGGTGGTTCAAATACCCATGACCCAGGTCTCTCTTAAGGTTTTTAAAGGGTTTTTTTTTTTTTTTTTTAGTGCATGATTTTCCATAGTCTGGTAAGTGCTATTTTCAGGCTTGTCACATCCATAACAGTATAACAGTACATAATTATCAAAATTAAAATAACATTATTCTTTGAAGAGCCATCGCTTCTCTATTTGTTGGGTATTATTGCATCTGGTTTGTGCATTTTAATTTGAATAAATCCTACAAAGTATAGACCTATTCTCTCAAAAACGGTGTCCTTTTTTGTCACATCCATAACACATGATTATTTCTCTTTTTTAACATAGAAAACTATATAGACTGATATTTTTTTGATGTTTAGACTTATCTACGAGGGTTTATTAAAATATAAGCAGATGGTTTAGTATATTGGTAACACATACATTTTCAAGAATTTGTCACATCCTTAACACAAAATGTCACATCCATAATGCTGTATTTACCAGTATACAGTATTATGATAGCACTATAAATAAAAATAAATAAATAAATAAGTATTTTTGGTAAATTTAATAATCACTCGACTGTTTACCTTCAATTTCAGCATGAGTTAAAAAAAAAAAAGAATAATAACAATAAATTTCTAGTTGAAGTTACAAGTCTACATACAGCAGTTGTGTTCCATGCACAAATCCAACACATCATGGTTCAAAAGATGACATGGATGTGTTTCAGAACCTCATTTAAGAAAAAAAAAATGCTATTTAAACTTAATCAAGCTAATGACAAATTCATAGTACACCATAACTTCACATAAATCCTGATTAAACATACTAATCACTGATGTCAATACGACGTCCATATGACATCAATTAAACGTTTAAAACTTGATGTTGATTTGACGTACATTGAACGTCAAACACATTGGCCTACATATATATTAAACCAATTTCAGTGCAGGATAACCTCCTATTTTTACATAATTAACCACCAGAAGAAATTGGCATCCAAGCTGAAATTAAAATTATGCTGTAAAGCATCTTGGTCAAATCTTGACAAATATTTGACGTCAAATTGACATCAGGGTGCCCGCTGGGTAGCTTGTTATCTATCTATATTTAAGTTCCTCTTTGATCAACCTTCAGTTGTCCAGTATTGCTTGTGAAATGATTAGTTCAGCCATGAAACTCTATTTGTGCTCTAATTGGTTCATTCAATTCATTGTTCTCAGCCAGTCAGGTTAATGTAATCATTATCACGTGCCTATATTAACCTGGTGTATTCTACGTATGCCACGTCTGCGCACAGTATGTATTCTCTTGCTAGTGTCTTGTCTCCTACTGGCATTCCCAGTTTACCGAGGATCATGTCTAACCCTAATGTAGATGAGGAGTTATCCCTTAATGAATAAATCTAGGCTTGGTCGGTTTATTCAGACAGCCATGAAAATCATGGGCAGGACAGAACCTATTTATTTCCAGATGCTATATGAAAAGTCTATGCTGAGGGAGGCAGATAAGATTTTGCATGATACAACCCACATCTTGAACTGTGATTTTGTAATGCTGCCATCAGGTAGGAGATTAAGAATTCCAAGATGTAGATTTAATCGGTTTAAGAACTCATTTATTCCTTCTGCATTAAGCTATTAAATAATATTAGGTAGGTGGTTTTTTTTTAAAATTATTATTATTATTATTATTTTGTGCTATTTTGTAACTGGAGCCTAAGACAAATTTCCCTAAAAAGGGACAATAAAGTATACCTTGAACCTTGACCCTGGATCAGATCCAGACGACGACACAGCCGTCACCCAAACTACCGGAGACAAACAATTCTCCAACTCTCTCGCCAAACGCAGGAGTGCTCGTCTGGCCCAACCCCAAGCTTTAATCTCAGAATGGCCAGTTTCTAGGACTCTGGAGAATTTATTTAGCCGTAACACCACAGTTCCAACAGGATTGTCTCATCAAGATTTGTTTACCTTTTTCCTCGCTTCGTCCGATCCTGATCCAACTCCACCTAATACGTTCAACCCGGCTCCAGTGAAGGCTAAAGCTAAAAGGAAGAACACGACACCTGGGGCAGCTTCCACTACTTCAGCAAAAAGACCTTCCAATGCTCCCCAAGACGTCCAGGACCATGTGCTCGCAGCTCTTTTCGATATTAAAGATTCCGTCAACAAAGTAGACGCCAAAGTAGCAGCGCTGGAGAAATCTACCTTCTTGAGAAATCCTTCACTACTCTCCATTTAAGAGTCAGATTTGGCTTTTTATTACGGTGGTTCATTGTTCTACGAGTACCATAAGTCCTTTTCTGCCAAAGCAGCAATGTATATCCAATGTTTCAATGTCAAACTGGATTGGTCTGTTGTCGATATTGAACGGATTAGTAGACACTTTACTGGTCACAAGATTAACTCCTGCTCCATTCGCGGCTCTTTCTCCCATACTGCAAATTTATGTTCTCGTACTGCTTATGAAACATCCCAAGAGAAGGCCGGTCAGTCCTTCAAGTCTGACATCGGGTCCAAAGTCTCTCAGGTCCAAGCTTTACCTAGCAAGGCCAGAGTTTTAGAAGGATCTGGTATACCCAGATAATAATATGTATTAGTTTCAACGAATCAGTATGTCCTCACCTGAAGTGTACATTTTTGCATTGCTGTGCAATATGTGGCAATAGTCACCCCAGAGCTGTTTGTCCTTGCAGGTTCAAAGCACCTCCAACCCAGTCCTCGAAAAGATAAATAAGCATCCTTCTACGCCTATCAACGTCCATGAACTTTCTAAGAAATTGTCCTCTCATCCTAGTAGATGTTTTGTTAACTTTCTCTTAACTGGACTCATACAAGGCTTCTTGGCGGGTCTTAGTTTTCTTCCCCCAGGTATTCACGTGTGTAAAAATCTTTTATCAGCTTTAAAAGATCCTGAAGCAGTTGATACCATAATGCAAAAGGAAATAGATAAGGGATATTTAATTGGTCCTTTTCTCACTTCCCTATTCAAAGCATATCGTATTAATCCAATAGGGATCACCACTAGAAAATACTTGGGGAAGAAAAGATTGATTGTAGATTTATCTTCTCCCCATAACTGCGAAACATCTAGCTTCAATAGCTTGATCCCGAAAATATGTTCACGCTAGCCTACACCACAGTAGACCATGATATTCAGTTTATTAAAACTGTGGGAAATGCACCTGGATGGGCAAAGCAGATATTACCGATGCCTTTAAAACCATGCCCCTCCATCCCTCTCAGTGGCATCTCTTTGGCATCAGGTGGAAGTCAAAAATGTTGCTGTGCGCCTCACTTTTGGTTGTTGTAGTAGTCCTAAAATTTTTGATTCTCTCTCTGAAGCACTTTGCTGGATCCTCCTGAATAAATGTAAACTCCCATTTGTCCTCCATTTATTAGACGATTTTCTAGTCATTGACTTTCCTAATTCTCTTCCCAATCACTGAATATCTAAGTTAAAAGATTATTCTCGAATATCAATTTTCCTTTGTCGGAAGAAAAAACTATCGGTCCTTCTACTTCTTTCTTATTCTTCGGTATAATTCCTAGACAGCATTGCTATGAAAGCTTCTTTGCCTGAAGTTAAGCTTAATCGTATTCGGCAAATTCTGTTCTCTTTCCAATCAGAGAAACCTGTATCTAAGCGAGACCTTTTGTCTTTATTAGGACATCTAAACTTTGCAATGTGCATTATTAAAACTTTTATTTCCTTACAGCTTTACACTGACACCGCTCCATCTGTCGGGTTCGGAATACTATTTGGTAGAGAAGAGAAGAAATGGACCTGTTGCCCAGTGGTCCAAAGTCCTCTTTTAAGATGAGAGTAAGTTTTGTATTTCTTTTGGAAACCAAAGTCCTAGAGTCTGGAGGAAGAGTGGAGAAGCTCATAGCCCAAGCTGCTTGAAGTCCAGTGTTAAGTTTCCACAGTCTGTGATGATTTGGGGTGCAATGTCATCTGCTGGTGTTGGTCCACTGTGTTTTTTGAAAACCAAAGTCACTGCACCCGTTTACCAAGAAATTTTAAAGCACTTCATGCTTCTTTCTGCTGACCAGCTTTTTAAAGATGCTGATTTAATTTTCCAGCAGGATTTGGCACCTGCCCACACTGCCAAAAGCACCAAAAGTTGGTTAAATGACCATGGTGTTGGTGTGCTTGACTGGCTAGCAAACTCCCCAGACCTGAATGGGCTGTTGGTCTTCAGCAGCTTACAAACGTTACATCAGACTTAATTTTAACGATATTGTCGAAGGCCAAAAGTTAATGAGTTCCTAATGTAAACAACATTAAATGCTTACCAGGTGGTACTGGAAAAAGTACTAACCAGGCATAACCTTCGTCTCCATTCATTTATTTTATTATCATTATTATATTTATTATTTTATCATTATTTTTGCTACAGAATTATTCCTAATTCAGGTGTAGTGAATTATCATAGTTTTTATTATTTTTTAAAATATATTCCAAAAAAAAAAAAGAAAAGTTTTTTAGTCTAATAGAGTTAAGCCATTTATCCAGTGGTCCAGGCCCACTTTCAGGTTCATGGCTCTTGGAGTGCAGCAGCATTTCACAAGTCTTGGCAGGTAGATCTGCAGGGTTGGGGGGGAAATATATTAAGCAGCTTAGAGTCTGCTTTGTTGGGGGGGATCTTCCTCTTCCTCCAGCAATAGCAGCAGCAGCAGCAGCAGCAGCATGTTCTTTTATTTTATGATCGGAGCATTTAGCTGAAGCAAGTTTACTTGCTCCTCAGCAGCATAGCAGATCAAGACCAAACTCATACTTTTCTATTTTTACATTAATAAAGATTTTGCAATCCTTTCCGTGTCACGTATAAGCAGAGATGAGACCAGAAGCAGAGGCAAGTTGCAAACCAAACAAGAGTTTTATTGACAGATTTGTAAACAATGGAATGCAAGACGAAATGGAGTATTGGTAATCTTATCTGACAGTCCTTTTATAGAGGAGTAGAATAAAGTCCGAAGGGGAAAGCCACGTTGAAACCAGCTACCAACAGGGGAGTCTAATAGAGCTAGCGTGAGGGATGTGAACGGTAGATCAGACAATGAAGGACTGAAAGTGAGAGTCTTATATAAGGCGTGGCAGGATGGGATTCAGGTGTGGGTAATTAGAACTCTGGCGATGTGGAACGGGTGGGCGGTGCTACTGGTGACGTGGCTCCCGATGCCCTAACACGCCGCAGAGGACGGCCACGACTGCGAGGGGCTGGGCGATCCGGGTTAGCTACGATGGAATTCCAGCAGAAGGGTAGTGTCGAGTACATCCTCTTGGGACACCCAGGATCGTTCCTCAGGTCCATAGCCCTCCCAGGCGATGAGATATTCCAGGCGGCCCCCTCAACGCCATGAATCCAGGATCTCCTGGACCCTGTAGATCGATGGTTGGTCCAGAACTTCAGGAGGAGGGGGTTCAGGTTCAGCTTCAGCTCCAGCGGTGTCTGTGGCAGTGGGGTGAATGCGATTCCTGGGTGGGAGCTGAAGCTGGAATGTCACATCGTTGATCTGCCCTAGGATTCTGAATGGACCAATATAGCAGGGACTCAGCTTGCAGCAGGGCAGTCGCAGGTCGCGGGTAGAGAGCCAGACTTGATCCCCTGGTTGGTAAACGGGTGCCACCCTCCTTCTGGCATCAGCAAATCTCTTGTGCCGGTGAACTGCCCGCTGGAGATGATGGTGTGCTGAGTCCCACACTCTCTCACTCTCTCGGAACCAGTAGTCGACAGCTGGAACATTTGAGGGTTCCTCCGTCCAAGGAAATAGCAGAGGCTGATAACCGAGTACGCACCGAAAGGGTGTTAAGCCGGTGGTATCTTGGCGGAGGGAATTTTGTGCATACTTTGCCCACGGGAGGAACCTGCTCCAGCTGTGTTGGTCCTCGTGACAGTATGACTGGAGGTAACGTCCCAGCTCTTGGATCTTTCTCTCAGTCTGGCCATTTGTCTGTGGATGGTAACCAGAAGTAGTTTGAAGAATGCTTTCCAGACATGTGAGATGAATTAAGGACCCCGGTCTGATACAGTCTCCTCCGGGAGACCGAAATGACGGAACACTTGCTGGAGAACAAATGTGTTACCTTCTGAATTTGGGAGGTCTGTGATGAAATCCACCCCGATGTGGGACCAGGGCCTCTGTGGGATGGGTAGTGGTACAAGTTTTTCTGTAGGTAATTGGTGAGGAGAGTTAGACATGGCACAGACTGAGCAGCTTTGGACGTACCTGGTAGTATCACGGTGCATACTGGGCCACCAGTAATGAGTCGGAAGGAGCGAGAGGGTCTGTCTGCTGCCTGGATGTCCAGAGCCCGGAGATTGGTGAGCTGCGCCCAGAAGGGGTTGATGTTGGGAGCGAGGCACATAGATCTTTCCTTCAGGGCATTCCGGCGAGCGGGCTCCTGGAGGGTGGCTTGATGGATGTCTTGGTTTATGTCCCAAATGATGGGACTACCAATCAGGTCCGATGGTATGATGGGTTCAGGGGTTCAGACGTTTGGCTTCTCGCAGATATTGGAGATTCGTGTGATCCGTGATGATGGCGAACTGATGAGTTGCCCCTCCAGCCAATGACGCCACTCCTCCAGAGCCAACCTGATAGCCAGTAGTTCCCGATTACCCACGTTGTAATTCTGCTCCGCCGGAGACAGCTTACGGGAAAAGAATGTACAGGGATGGAGGAGAGGAGACTCACTGACCGCTTGAGAGAGCACCGCTCCAACTCCGGTGGTGGAAGCGTCGACCTCAACCGTAAAGGGGAGTTCCAGATCTGGGTGATGCAATAATGGAGCGGTGCTAAAGAGACATTGGAAAGTGAGATGTTTAGGTTTGCCCCTCAGGAGGGAGGTTAACAGAGCCGTTATGGAGCTGTAGTTCTGGATGAAGCGACGACAGAAATTAGAGAAACCCAGGAAACGTTGTAGTTCTTTCACACTGCTAGGTTGGGGCCACTCCAGAATGGCGTTGACTTTTCCCTAGTCCATTTGCACACCCTCGGCACTGATGACATAACCGACATAACTCGTCTCCCACACAAATACGAGCGAGGTTATATGCAATCTGCAGGTCCAACTTCGAAAAGATTCTGGCTCCACAAAGCTCTTCGAGGGCGGTGGGGACCAGGGGGAGAGGATAGGGTTGTTGAATGATTTGGGAGTTGAGTTGATGGTAATCAGTGCAGGGACATAAACCTCCATCCTTCTTGCCCACGAAGAAGAAACTCAAAGTGGCCAGTGAGGTGGATGTTTGAATGAACCCTTGTTTCAGAGCTTCCGCGATGTACTCCTCCATCACCTGGCACTCCGGGATGGACAGAGGATAGATTCATCCCTTGGGTAGTTGGGCTCCAGGCAGCAGCTCAATGGTACAGTCCCATGGCCGATGTGGTGGATGTGGTGGTAAGCTGCCTGCTTACTAAATACATCCTGGAATGCCACATACTCTGCTGGGATTTCAGGAGAGACTTCAGATTCAGGGCTTTCAACTTGGGTAGAATCCAGGTGAACTGGAACGGGTTGGGGACGAGGTAGGTTGGATAGACACCGGTCATAACACTGTTCACTCCAACGAATGATGTCACAGGGGTTCCAGCAGAGTTCAGGAAGATGTTGACGGAGCCACGGGCGTCCCAGGATTATGCTTACGGTGGAATCCTCCAGTACCAGAAACCGTTTATACTCCTTGTGAAACAGTCTGACTTGCAGGGTGATGTGAGATGAAGAATGACGTACCTTCCCACACCCAAGTGGTTTTCCCTGGATAGTCTTTATTGTATATACTTGAAAATGACATTGGCGAGAGAATTTGAGTTGATTTAAGCATTCCTGTGAGATGAAGTTGCCGGAGGAGCCTGAATCGATCAGAGCAGAAACAGATAGAGAACGTTCAGAAGTATGGAGAGTAACAGGCATCAGGGTTAGATTTGTAGTTTTAACTTCGGATTGGATGGTACTCACCACCAGGCGTGGGGGTCTGACGGGGCAGTTGCGGACGAGATGACCTTAATTGCCGCAGTATAAGCATAAGCCCAAAGACATATGGCGATTCCTTTCCGCACTTGAAAGGGGAGTGGTGTTAACTTGCATAGACTCTGGTACTGGGTAAGAGGCAGCCACCAAGACGGGAGCGGTTACCGGAGGCTGGCAGGCGGCTAGTCGCTTGGACACTCTGGTTGTTCGTTGTAAGAAGGACTCCAATCCAATGGAATCGTCATACTGCGTCATAGCTGTGCGAATCTCTGGGTTGAGACCCTACCGGTAAGCGCTCAGCAGCGCTATCTCATTCCAACCACTAGCCACCACCAGCGTGCGGAAGTGGATAGTGTATTCGTTCACTGAAGAAGATCCCTGTTGGAGACGGAACAACTGATCGGAAGTAGTAAGCGTGCTGGTAGACGTGCTGAAAACTTCAGAAAAGTGACTGGTAAACTGTTCAAAGGAGTTAATTATGGGATTACTTGAATTCCAGATTGCTTTTGCCCATTGCAGGGCCTTACCGGTGAGGAGGGAGATTAAGAAGGCGACCTTGGCGTTCTCTGATGGAAACTGTTCTGGTTGCATTTGGATGTACAAGTTGAAAAACCGCTACACTCAACCGCCTCTCCAGAAAATGTTGCAGGCATGGCCATGGGACTTCCTGAGGCAGATGGCAGCGTCGGTGCAGGGCGTAAAGCCGCTTTGAAGACATTCACCAACTCTTTGAGGGGATCGGGTGGAGCTGGTACTTTGGTGCTCATGTTTGGTTGTGGTCTGGTCTTCTGTTATGTATAAGCAGGGATGTGACCAGAAGCAGAGGTAAGTTGCAAACCAAACAATGGATTTGTTTTACAGATTTGTAAACAATGGAATGCAAGACAAAATGGAGTATTGGTAATCTTATCTGACAGTCCTTTTGTTGAAGAGTAGAATAAAGTCCGAAGGGGAAAGCCACGTTGAAACCAGCTAACAACAGGGGAGTCCAATGGAAGGGAATACAGCGAGGTCTGGAGCTAGCATGAGGGATGTGAACGGTAGACCAGACAATGAAGGACTGAAAGTGAGAGTCTTATATAGGGCGTGGCAGGATGGGATTCAGGTGTGGATAATTAGAACTCTGGTGATGTGGAACGGGTGGCGGTGCTACTGGTGACATGGCAGGTGGAGGTGGCTGTGGTGAATGTCTGACATTCCGAGAGTTGTCATGACTAAAATGCAAACTTTTTGTAGCTTGGCATACTGTTTGGATTACCTACTGTTGTGTTCTTGAATAAACTGTGTTCTTTTTAATCATCTTCATCTTTTGGGACTAAACATTACAACAGGGGTTCTTAATTCTGGCCCTCAAGTTTATGTCCACCTTGATCAGGCTCACCTGCCTGTAACTTTCTAGTGATCCTGAAGACCTTGAACAGCTTGTTCAGGTGCGTTTGATTATGGAGCTGAACTCCACAGGAAAGTGGACCTCGATGGCCAGAGTTGAGAACCCCAGCATTACAGTAAATGTTGCAGGGAATTAAATTTCTTTAATAAAATCTTAAATGCATATGTAAACATTTCAGAGCAAAATCAAGTTCAAAACAAAGAACAAAAATGTTTGGTCTAAAATTAATGAAATGAATAATGTTTCAGTAAAATAATACTTTTACTATAAGCTTAAACTTGTATCATTCAGCAGTTTAGAGCATAGCCTAATATAGCAGTATAGCTTTGTATTATAACTTCCTAAAGCACAAACACACTCTTCAGCTCTTCAAATATGGTGGTTGTCATGTCACCAGTTTTGTTTATGGTTGCCTAGAAACAAGGGGTGGCTTAACTTCCTGACAGGCACAAATCACCCCATTCTCCCCATTCTATGGAATTATTATTATCATTAGTAGTAGTAGTAGTAGTAGTAGTAGTAGTAGTATTTTGTTTCTGTTAACAAAAGATATAACTACACAACATCAGGATTTGCATTTATTTTATATAAAGTATGTAGACAGATATTTTTGAGCCTCTAAACTGGATCCATATTTAAAAAATAATAAGTAAACAAAAAATAATAACATGAAAAACATTAAAATTAAACCATAATAACAAAATAAAATTAGATAATTCATTTTTTAAATTATCTGAATAGATTTACAGTTAAAAGAATTACTGAAACTAGCACTTCAGTAAAACACTTTACTTAAAGCCTGTTTATATACTGCATTATATAAGTATTTTAATGCATTAATTATGCTTTGTAATGCTTCTTATAATGCATTGTATGATCTCATAAATACATGTAACCACAGTTTTAAGACGTTGTAATACATTGTCATCTACTCCTTGTTATAGAAAATATAATGTAGCACACAACCAACAATCCTTCATATATTATTGTGCATTTTAACTTTGGTTAAAATTATTTATAATAAAATAAAATGCATTACAGTGTACATTATGAATACCCTTATAATGCATTAAACATAGTGTTAACAATTTTTGTCATAAAGATTTAGTTACTGAGAATGTCAACTGAACAAAAGATGCTAATTAAGAACAATCAAAGCGGTGTAAAAACACATTTCAAAACAACAATCATATTAAGTAAATTACTTTGTTTTAAAAATATGAATGACTGCTTGATTTAACAATTCTCTTCAAATTTCTCTACACTTTGTTGTCTTTGTGGCAGTATTAAAACAAAGCAGGCTATTTGGAGACTTTTATAAGATGTCTAATCTTTTTGCGGATACCTGGAAAGTTTAGACCATAAACAATAGGGTTTACAAAGGGTGGTATAACAATAAATTCCAGCGAAAGGATGACAGCCAACTCTATAGGAATTTCCCCATCCACAAACCGACTCAAAGTGAGCTCGCAAAAAACAGCAACTGAGAAATTTAAAAGGATTGCTACGTGTGGAATACAAGTTTGATATGCTTTGCTCCTAAACTCTTGTGAGCTTCTTTGACAAATTATAAGAATTTTAACATAGGAATATAATATAAAACTCAAAGGGATACAAATTGTTGTAATTGTTACAATTAGGCCATAAATATTATTTATATTATGGTGGACACAAGACAGTTTCACAATTTCATAGCTGTGGCAGTATACCTTAAACAATTTGTTACCACACATTTTCAGCCTGGCAGTCAAAAGAGCACCAAAACCAACAAAAATCATAGGATAAAGCCATGCTAKAACTATTAAAAGAGTTAGAAAACGTGTAGTAATTATGTGGTTGTAATGCAAAGGTTTACTAATTGCCACAAGCCTATCAAATGCCATTAGCATTAATATTGTAAGCTCATGAGCTGCGTATGAGTAAATGACAAAACTCTGTGTGAGGCAAGCTTCATAAGAGATTCTATGTGTATCGTACAGCAGGTCTGTCAGTAACCTTGGGAAAAAGCCAGCTGTACCATATACAGAGTTGATGGACAAACATGAAATCAAAATGTACATGGGTTGGTGCAATGTCCTTTCCAGAAATACAGCGAGAATAATAAGGACATTAAAGTATATGACAACACAGTAAAAAACAAACCCTAAACTGAAAAATGCATATTTTATGCGCCCAAGATTTTCAAACAACATTAAGTAAAAATATGTTTCATTTCCCATTTTTGTTACACGAGGGATACTCTCATTGACCTGAGGAAGAGAGAAAACATTATAATTCATATAATTTTTTACACCAACAAATAAACAATGTTCATCACCTTGGAATGTGTTTAGCCACATAGAATGTAATGTGACCCTAAATGTAAAGTCTTCACTTAAGTTACTGATTTGATAATTTATGAATGTCTAGCAATAATAATTCAGCTGTCTCAAAAACACACTTTACAAACATTACAAACATTGTAAGAAATACCTTTTGATATCCACTTCAAAATGACCATCATGACATTGCAGGTAATGAGATTTGTTTGTGTTCTGTCACCAGTACACATAGGCTTTTATAGTATCTAACATGTCTCAGGAGACATGTGACTCATATCTAGCCTTAATGCACATGTATTTTGACACATATTTTTTGTCACATCCATTGCTATGGTTATTACTTAAGCGAGTAAATCTTTGGAGGAGTACATTCTGAAGCTTTGCTGTGTGTATGTTTTGCTAATCCTTTTAGCAGCACAAAAAAACAAACATTCTATTCAAATTCTGAATGGATAGTATGTAAAGATGTCACTCATAGTTAATTGCGAACTCACAATGTTTCTACACTGCACATCTCCTGTTTACAGCATGTCTAATTTACAATATGACTACTACACTTTGTTAGTTATAATGAGAATACTTGCAAATTTACATAACTCAGCACTAAATGTTTTGAGTAGTGAGTGGATTGTGACTTAAATGCCTCTGAAACAGATATGTATGATATTGGCAACATTGTCCAACGCTGCAAAAACACTTATATATGAAATATGTATGAGTAATATCACACAGCAATATTACTTTAATATCGGGTCATTTTTATTTTATAGAACATTAAAAATCACCATGAAACATTTTGATGCAATGAAATGAAAACATACTTCATAGCGTTTCACTTGATTGCACATGTAGTCAGGAATTATAGTTTGGAAAAAAAAAATCTAACTACTATACTAACTACTATCTAACTACAATATTTTCAAACAACATCAAGTAAAAATGTGTTCCATTTTCCATTAAGCAAAAAACGGATTCATTGACCTGAGGATGAGAACAGAAAAAGTTAATGTGATCTTTATGTATCGGCCACAACATGTGAGATGCAAGGCGCAACACGAAGCTGAAATGCAATGAAAAGTCTTTAATATAATCCACACATAAATCCACACAGGTAAATCCACGAAAGGTAGGCAGGAACAGATTGACAAGACCGGATGACAAACACTGAACTGAATACAACATATAAAGGTAGGCTAATGATAGACAGACAGGTGCAGGTGATTAACTAATAATGACAATAACAAGGACAGGAACAGGAACACCATATACGGGCACATGAGGGAATACAAATAGTCCAGGGGTGTGACAATTCTCCCCCATCCCGGAAGGCGTGACCTCGCACTGCAGAGAAAAACAAAAAAAAAGGACGGACGGAGGGGACTTTGGCCCTGGAGTAGGTGCTGAAGGTCCTTAGCTTGGAACACACAAGCAAAAGTACCTGAAGTGAAGGTTAACCTTGTTGCAAATGTCTTTGTGTCTTCTGGCTCTCTGGGCTAGAGACTCAGAACTTGGTCAATCCGCTTTGTCTCCCTAGGATGGAGACTCAGGACGCTACATCTGCTGTTGTCTCGCTTGACGAAGACTCTGAACGTAGAGTATCTCTTTCCTCGCAGGCTGGAGGCTCAGAACGTGAGAACGTGTCTGTTGCTGCCTCAAAAGCTGGAGATTTGGACTTGGTATCTGTTGTTGTCTCACCCTTGTGGGTCGCAGACTCAGAACTGGTTGATCTGTTAGTGTCCCTTGGACGTCCTGGAGACTCAGAACGTTGTTCTGTTATAGTCCTTTCCTTGACGGGCGGCAGACTCAGAACTAGTGTGTCTGCTATTGTCTCACCTTTGCAGGCCGGAGACTCAGAACAGAGGTTGTCCTGTTTGTACCTTTTCCTTCACAGGACTCAGACTCAGAACTATGTTATCTGCTATTGTCTCACCCTTGTTGGGCTCAGACTCAGAACAAGGAGTGTCTTTTGGAAGGGTACCTTTATCCGTTTCCGATGAAGAGGAGATTGCAATTGGGCGCTTCTCCATTTCCGTGCTGTGATTGGCTGGTTCCATCAGAGTGGGGGGACATGTGGTGGCCCACCCTTCTTTCCTCCTGTGGAATTTATTTGCATAGTCCAAACACAAAGTTAGAAAAGTGTCACTAAAGTTTTACCGGTGCATTTCTCACTTTCCAAACCATAACCAGAATGCATTTGGCAATGTTATGAACACATTAAGTCCAAACATGATGGGAAAAGATTGAACTGTCATGCATGCATTCATTTGTCCATTAACAGCTGAGTTTGTGTAAGATGTTGCACTACACGTTGCTGTCACCACGAATACTTATTTCTCTGAATAAGTATAAGATGTGTGTTTTGTAGTGTACATCAGTTTTAAGGTTTGAAAACATAGTTATGAATGGATTTGGATGGATCTCCATGATCTCTCTTTGTTTTACCTACTGCTGCATCTGGAGGTCCTAAGGAATTTTTATGGTCAATCACAGGCCAAAACCTTAGGAATCAGTCTCAAGGTGGGTAAAGGACAGAAACTGCATTTTGACCAATAGGAAGTTCTGTCCTTCCTGGGCTTTGTACCAAAGGTCTTCTGCTTGCCCTCTAAGAGATGTCTGGCTGTTGTCCTGGCATCTTTATCTGATGGTGTTGGACAGTTTGCTTATGTTAGTTCACCAAGATCCAATCAAAATGTAGCAAACCTCTGTCCACTATTGTGGTCAGGGAGAGGCCCACCATAAACTGGGCCCTGGAATGTGCTGTCCACTACAGCTCTATCCAACGTTGTCTAACTGCTTCTGGGGCGTTGACTGGTTTTGCAGGATGCTCCTCCCCTGGGGGAGTCTGATGCTGTGTTAGGCAAGGAGTCAGAAGTTTGTCCTTTCCAGTACTTTGCAGTGGAGTTTTGTTCAAGGAGCTCTTTTGCTAGTGTCAGCAGCTCCTGGAACTCAGAAGTGGGTGTGTCCAGCTGCCATTGTGCAGCCTCCGTTTAGCACCGGTGTGTGGGGTGTGGAGGAGGATGTTGTGGTGGACTGCTGTTGGACATACCATGGTGTTCGCAGGCTGAGGATGCCCCTTTTCAAGGCTTCTCCCAGTGGTTGGTCTGGAACCTGGGTCTGTTGCCATGGTGATGGTTCTGTCCTCTGTTGGCTAGTGTCTTTCTGTAGAAGGGCCTGGCATTGTGGCAATGCTGGGTGTCTTCTGGTGCCCACTTTGGATTCTGGGTTGTGCAGTTCAGAATCAATGGGGTCTTACAAGCACCTTGTAACCTTGTGGATGCCTTGTGCTTGTTAACCTCCTGGGGTCGGCAGTGGGGTCGGCAGTGGCGCCGGCGACGCCAATTGCATCTTTTCATGACACGAGCAAAAAGAACCTAAAATGCTCGCTCATTTTTGATCGTACATATAAGAGTAATACATAATTTAAATCTGTAGAGGGTCTACTTTTATTTGAGTACACTCACAATATCAACAAAACATTATGCTTTTGCAAAACAAGGAAAATAAACAGGGTGCGCATTCAGCAGTCTCAGTCTCCACACATAAGTTTTTGAAATGCGTCAGTAAAATTAACTAAAACTCAGCGAATACGTGACACATACACATAAAAGATATATCTATAGAAAGCTTGATATTTTTACTTTTATATGAAGCCCCTCTTGCCGAAAACAAATATTCTCTGATGAAGTAATCCGCATAAAACCAACACAATGTTCAGTCTCTCCCCGTTTACACTTACGCTTAACAATAATAATATAGTTTCCCTGATACAAAATGTTTTTGTATTGTATAATACATACAAAGCATGCTTATGTTTATGACTTAAAGATCATATTATTTAGCTATTTATTAAGTGTTTACATTGAGTGTATGTTTAGACCATGTTTATCAATACTCTGCTCTCGAATAGATGTTTAACGTGAAAAACAATAATTATTAGTTATATATAGACATAAAATGTCCTTTTTACGTTAGTACAAATGCACGAGTCTATGGCTACAAATTCATACACATATATATATATATATATATATATATATATATATATTACAGATGCTCATAATATTAACATGCTCACAGATGTTTTTCTTATGTTGTTTGTTTTTAGTG
>JAHKKF010529533.1:0-34773 GCA_019740295.1 Labeo calbasu | reverse complement strand
ATATAACTCGCAGTTGAAAGTTTATATCTTGCAATTCTGACTATATAACTTTAAATTGTGAGTTTATATCATGCACTTCTGACTTTAATCGCAATTGTTATGAAGTCAGAATTGTGAGATAAAAGTTGCAATTACCTTTTTTTATTATTTATTCAGTGGCAGAAACAGGCTACCATACCAGTTACTGGCCACTTCCCATTGTAAAATAAACAAATCACAGTTTCTGCAAATAGTGCATTATGACAAATGCATCAGTAACCAAAATATTGCCTTTTTTTCAACACCAAAATTGCATATAGCACCTTTAAGAAAAACCTGCTAAAATGAATGTAAACGAAAAACTTCCAAAGGTCTGATATTTCACTCTAGATTGTATTCTGTGAAATTTAGTTTCTAGTGTGTGATATTTTAATATTCACAAACACACACACACACACACCTGTCTCTGGCAGCCCTCCACGATGATGAGTTTTTGTTGGGGTGAAGTGCGAGCAAACACAATCTCCGTGTGGTTCTTCAGAATATCATCCAGATACTCGGAGCTCATGTCCTTCAAGTCTGAACCATGAATCACACAGGCCTTAGCGTCTCTGAAACGCACACACACACACACAGAACAGTTCCCAATTCCATTATCTGTGAAGAAGCAATAAAAGCAGATAAAAACCCATTCAGATAGATTTAGTTTACACACACATATGCACCCATACTCTCAAGCAAACACTCAAAAGAGACAGATTCACACACACAGACCGTGGATTGACTTGGCTCAGAGGTATATTAAGTCTGTCAGCGATATCCTCCACCGTCTCGTTGCCCTCAGAGATAATGCCGACGCCTTTAGCAATGGCCTTAGCGGTTATAGGATGGTCACCCGTCACCATGATAACCTGTAAATATGGATTTCGGTCACCATTGACATTGGACACAAAATGCTGAACTGTAGATTAATGGATGGAGGGAACCTATAAATGGATACCTTAATACCAGCGGAGCGGCATTTTCCTACAGCGTCTGGCACTGCGGCTCGAGGCGGATCGATCATGGAGATTAAACCCAGGAAACAGAGCTGGTTGACTGGGAAGTTCACATCATCAGAGTCAAACTCAAACCCCCTCGGAAACTGTGAGGGAGAGAGGAACAGGTGGCAGAACCCTGAAAGAGAGAGAGGGTAGAGTATTAAAAAAAGAAGGAAAGAAAGAGGAAAAGAAGGAAGGAAGTACTTACCCAGAACCCTCTCACCCAGTCCACCCAGCTCCATGTATGCTCCCTGAAACGCGTCCTTCCAGTCATCGTCCAAGGGCATTTCCTCACCATTGATCATTATGGTACTGCACCTGCATTACCAATCACCCAATAATCACATTTACTGATTAAAGATATAATGGCTGTGAATAATTACAGATATTAGTCACAGCTATGGAATATTGATGGATTAACCATAATTACAGCAAGTAATTGCAAATTATGACGGAATTATGATGTATCATCAATAATCACAGTCATTGACTGATGTTTGTTTATTGCTAATAACTCAGTGTTGTTTTAATTTTATTTATATACTATTATAGTGTTCATTAATATTGTATAATTTTGGTTTTAATTTGAATTTAAAGAGATCACCCAAAAATGAAAATTCTGTCATTAATTACTCATCCTCATGTCATTCTAAACCCATAAGAACTTTGTTCGTCTTCAGAAAAAGGAAACAAAAAAATGACTTTATTCAGCAATTTTCTCTCTTCCGTGTCAGTTTTTTTAAGCGTGTTCATGAGTAAGAAATTGCTGAATAAAGTCATTATTTTTGCTTTCTTTGTGCACAAAAAAAATTCTTGTAGCTTCATAAAATTACGGTTGAACACTGATGCCACATGGATTATTTTAACAATGTCTTTACTATCTTTCTGGGCCTAAACACGAGGCCATTTGCGCCAATGTTTTTATTATTAATTTTTATCATTAATATTTCTTATTTTTATCTGTTTTTAATAGTTTTAATTGTTTTTATATTGCATATTTCTTCATAGCTTTAATCTGTTTTTATTTCAGTTTTAGTTTTGGTAATCTAATAATTTTTGACTTAATTCATTTATTTCAGTTAGTTGCAAAGCAACATTTCTAAGTTTTTCATCTGATATAAATGTAAATATTGCTTTATATTTGTTTTAATACAAAAAAAACGAAAATTATTTTAATATCTTTTTGAGTTAACAAAAACAATACTACAATAATCACGTATATTAATAACAATTACTGAATTATGATGAATAGTTAAAGCTTTTGGGTCATTCTGTAATTGTGGGTACATCTCAGGTCTGTGAAGCATATTTTTAACATGTTTTCATCAATATAAAGCCCCAATGCTTAATTTTCTAGTACACAATTATATTTTTCCCAATCACACTACTATATGTTGAAAAAGCCATATTTTTTGTATAAAAATGATGTTCATATCACATACAATCCTGGTATTCAGCTGTCTGATTTTGTAAAGTTGTTCATTCTACCCTGCATTTAAGCATGAAAATACCTCAAATATAAATTAATTTCATAGCTTTGCCTTCAGTTAGATTAGGTTATCAAGACATTCGGGTGTGCGCTTCAAAAATAATAAGTGTTTACTGTGATATAACGTGTTTTATTTGTGTCCGAAAAACCACTGTCAGCTAAGTTACCCACTAGAAAACACCCCTCAAAAAGGAATGGTTTGTCCCATTCTCGCATAATTTGCACAGTATAATACTTCCTCTAGAAGCACATGGATGAATCACTTAGTTATGTTCTCTCTCTTTTCCTAATATTGGTTAAACCTGTGTTAAGAGTGGATTAATTGACTGTCAACAGTGTTACACAAGTATTGCTACAAATTTTATCAAGACAATTTAACGAAAACTTATGTTTAATGGAAATATATTTCTAAACATACCATATGCTCAGTAGTTCTAGGCTTCCATGTTGACTATAGGCCCAAAACACTAAAAATGTCAACTAAGTTACGTGTCAACTGTGTTACCCAGTAAAGGTAACACGGTTGACAGTAGCAAATATAGATGGTATTTTATGCACATATTCCTACAGATCACCTTTATTTATATAACACTTTATACAATATATATTGTTTCAAAGCAGCTATGTAAGGTCATGTTTGGGTTTTTGGGAAACAGGAAAACTTTTTTCTTCACATTGTCAAATTCTAAATGTACTCCTAATTATAGAACGACCATTTTATTCATTAGTTAAAACTATGACGTCTCATCATTAATCATAGCTATTGATTCATGTTATTCCTGTTCTATATATGGATTCACTGTATCAAGGTCTGGTATTGATTACCTGTCCAGAATCCTCTCTGGGGCTCCTTTCATCACCAGCAGGTGTCCAGTGGGACTGTCTTCTATCTCGTGAATAGACAGCTAAGAGAGAGAGATGGGGATGATTATTTATATCTTAATCGATATCTGTATGACATCGACATGATTTGTTTGTTTAAAATCTGTACAGCTTTGGCTGTGTGTATTTTGTAGGCGTACCTGGTATTTGTTAGTTGAGTTGAATGGGATTTCTGCCACTTTTCGGTTGTTTTCTCTAAGAGTCTGAACACAGCCAGACGAGAGCTCGACGCACTTCAACAGAGCAGACTCCGATGCATCACCTGCTGTGTCTCTCTACAAACACACAGAAACTCACAAAGTCACAAATCAAACAACAGTAGAGCACAATCCCTCATCTTAATTATGATTAATATAAATATACTGTACACTGCTGTTCAAAAGTTTGAGGTCGGTAATATTTTTAAAAATGTTTTTCAGTCTTGTAGTCTCTTGAAATAGCTTTTTTATAAAAATGGAAATTTAAAATCTAATTTAGCAACTATTACTTCAAAAATCATGCTAATATTATGATTTGGTGTTCAAGAAACATTTCTCTTTATTATCAAAGTCGACAGTGAAGAATGTGAGTTGCAATTTCTTGTTTTTCGTGTGTATGTGTGTGTGTAATTTCTTTTGCATGTGGTGTATTACCTTGCGCACAGGAATGCTGTCTTGCCCAGGTTTGAAGACAGCACGGTTACAAAGTCCTGCCACTCGAGACAGAGAAAACCATGTAGGAGAGCTTTTATCAAAGCAACAGCCTACACACACACACAGAGTAACATGAGAAAAAAGACAGAAAGATTTGGTCAAATGTGCTCAAACAGTTACAGATGTATGAACAGATGAAGAGAATTATCCCTGTAAATGTTCAAACGATATCACAGCACTGGCCATTTAGCAGATGCTTTTCATCCAAAGCGACCTAACATATGCTAATTGCTGGGACAGTGTCCTTAGAGGATTATGGCTAATGTGCTTGGTCAAGGACACAATGGCCACCGTAACTGTGATCAGAAACACTAATTGATGCTGGGAGCTTACACTGTGTCTTAACCAGGCATGTTCTCATTAAAAAAATCGTATTTGCAATAGATCTGTGTGGAAAAGAGACTGACAATCAAGCCATCATTCACTGATAATCTCTTCTTTCAATAAGCTATTAACCACTGCTACAAGATTGATTTAGTGAGTTTAGAACTGAGTTCAAATGCTTGAACAAATCATTCTGTTTTGTGAAATGAGTTAACTGATTCATTGACAAGATCTGACTTAAAAGAATTATTTATTCACAAATCAGTATCATTATTACGGCATCATTACTCTCACGAAAGCACTAATAAGAGTTAAGGCAGGGTCTTCAGTGAAGAATGACTTAAATTGAATCATAAGACTTCAAAATAAAATGCATGGACTACCTCTGTAATGATTTTGTGTTGCTTTAGAGCATTATTTTAAAAGATTAGTGTGTCTTTCTTCAGTTAAAAAGAAATCAAGGTTTTTGAGGAAAACACACCAGGATTGTTTCCCATATAGTGGACTTCAATGGGAGCCAACGGGTTGAATGCCCAAATTGTTGTTTCAATACAGCTTCAAAGGGCTCTACACAATCCCAGCCGAGGATTAAGGGTCTTATCTAGTGAAATGACATCATTTTCTAAAAAAAAAAAAATACAAATGTACACCAGCAGTCAAAAGATTTTTTTTTGTTTGTTTGTTTGTTTGTTTTTTTAAATCTCTTCTGCTCACCAAGCCTGCATTTATTTGATCTTAAATACAGCAAAATCAGTAATATTGTGAAACATTTTTACCATTTAAAATAACTGCTTTCTATTTGAATTTTAAAATGTCATTGATTCCTGTGATCAAATCCTTCAGAAATCATTCTAATATGCTGATTTGCTGTTCAAGAAACATTTATTATTATTATTATCAATATTTAAAACAGTTGAGTACATTTTTTCAGGATTCTTTGATGAATGGAAAGACACAAACATCAGCATTTTTGTGAATTAAAAAGCYTTTGTRACATTATACACTATACCACTAACTGGGAAAGAAATGATAGAAACTAACACTTTCATTTAGCAAGGATAATTTAAATTGATCAAAAGTGATGATAAAGACATTTATGTTCTTCTGAACTTTCTATTCATCAAAGAAACCTGAAAAAATTCTACTCAACTGTTTTCAACATAAAAAAAAAAAAATAAATTATGTGATCATGTGACTGGAGTAATGATGCTAAAAAAATCAGCTTTGAAAATCACTGGAATAAATTACATTTGAAAAAACAGAAATCAATTATTTTAAATTATAAAAATATTTTAATATTTTACTGTTTATGCTGTACTTTGGATCAAACAAATGCAGACTTGGTGAGCAGAAGACACTTTTTTAAAAAAACATTAAAAAACTTATAGTCTGGTAGTGTATGTACTTTGTAACCACAAATGTTTGTCTTACACTAGTTCTGCGATGCGCGTCTACGACTTCACGCATTACTAAATAAAGTTGGAAAGGTCATATGTGGTTAGTTCTTTGTCTGTGTACTTCAGTTCCAAAAGGTAGGGTAGGGCGAAAAACTCCATCTCATTTTCTCCTCCAACTTCAAAATCATCCAGCATCGTTATTTTATCTTTTTTTTGTAAAGGGCGTTTCGGCCTACATCACACGTTATCTTTCCAACGTAACTACATAAAGCGTGAAGTTGCAAAAGCTAGTGCAAGACAGGCATTTGTGGTTAAAAAAGTACATACATATTTCACTAGATAAGACCCTTATTCTTCACCTGGGATTGTGTAATGTTTTCATCAAAAACCTTCATTTCTTTTCGACTGAAGAAAGAAAGACATGAACATCTCAGATGACATGGGCGTGAGTAAGTTATCAGGAAATTTTAATCCTGGAGTGAACTAATCCTTTAAACCTATGTGTCCACTATCATTCTAACCTGATTGGTCCTCGGTGGTGTCGGCCTCGTGGATCTGGTTGTCAAACCACATGTGAGCGACAGTCATCCGGTTCTGAGTCAGGGTTCCAGTTTTATCTGAACAGATGGTAGAGGTGGAACCCAGAGTCTCGACGGCTTCTAGATTCTTCACCAGACAGTTTTTGCGAGCCATGCGCTTAGCAGTCAGAGTCAGACACACCTGAGAGAGATTAAATGGAGTTAAAAAAGAGACGACAACGTGCCATGGTTTTTCTGCTTTTTGAAAAGTGCTTTTGCGAGTTTGTAAAAATCTATGGCAGAGGGAGCCTTACAAAGAGATAAAAAAAGTAAAAAGAATGAAAGAATGAGGAAAAACTTCAGTAGGTCTGTGTATGCTACTGTTCAAAAGCTTGGGGTCGGTAAGATTGTTTAATATTTTTGAAAGGAGTCTTTTATGCTCACCAAGGCTGCTTTCATTTGATAAAATATGAAACATTGCAATATGAAATATTGTTACAAAACTGTTTTCTATTCAAATACATTTTCAAATATGTATTTCTGTATGCATAGCTGGATTTTCAGCAGCCATTTCTTCAGTCCTCAGAAATCATGCTGCACTTTTTTCTAAAATTCCAAAGAACTTTTTAAAATCAAAATGTCTTTATTGTGACTTTTGATCGATTTAACACAGCCTCGCTGAAAAAAAAAAACGTACTAACCCCCAAACATTTGAATCATAGTGTGTATGTCACAATACAGTATATGTTTATATGTGTCTCACCGTGACAGTAGCCAACAAGCCCTCAGGAACATTGGCAACAATGATACCGATGAGAAAGATGACGGCCTCCAGCCAGGTGTAGCCCAGAATGAGTGACAGAATGAAGAAGGACACCCCCAAGAAGATGGCCACACCTGTGATGATGTGAATGAAGTGCTCGATCTCCATATTGATGGGCGTCTGACCCACTTCCAGACCAGATGCCAAAGTCGCAATGCGGCCCATCACTGTATGATCACCTGTAGCGATTACTATGCCATGGGCTGTACCTGCACATACACAAAAATCAACCAAATAACATGTGAAAGTATGACATAGGAGTGTCAAATAAATGCAAATGAATGCATACAAAAAGAAATGAATTAATGAGTGAACTAAAGAAAAATAATAAATGAAGGACTGGCCTTCCACACAGTTGGTGGAAAAGAAGCTGATGTTTCTGGTCTCCAACGGGTTTTCATGAGTAAATTCCGGAGAACGGGTCTGAGGCTCTGACTCTCCGGTGAGAGATGAGTTATCCACCTGAGAAAGACAGACAGGAAGTACAGAAGAGAGGATGTTCTCTTTCTGATCTCAGGCTTCTTATTAAGACTATAAGATGATAAACAAAGCAGATTGTTCTCTTAATATCTATCGACATCACTCGCGCTGTCTCTACCTTGCAGCCGCTGGAGGAGATGATCCGAAGGTCTGCTGGGATTCTGTCTCCACCCTTGATCTCCACCAGATCTCCCTGAACCACCCCTTCTGCATTTATCTGAAGCTTCTCTCCCTCACGAATCACCATAGCTTGCTGAAAAAAATAAAGTCCATTCCAAAGTTCCTCAAACGTGATGATGAAGAAGGGGAGAGTAAGCTTGTCAGAACAGAGTTTGTAATATGCAACCTACTCCACGAAAAAAACACATTCATGAAAATCTGTATGAGTGTGAATATTTATAGATGATATACTGTCATTCAAAAGTTTGGGATCAGTAAGATTTTTTATCTTTTTTCTCTTATGCTCATCAAGGCTGCATTTACTAAAAATACAGAAAAAAACTGTAATATTGTGAAAAGTTTAAAATAAAATTTTAAGTTTAACATAATGTTTTTCTATTTTAATATATTTTAAAATACAATTAATTCCTGTGATGGAATAATGATGCTGAAAATTTTAGCTTTGCATCACAGGAATTAATTACATTTTAAAATATATTCAAATAGAAAACAATTATTTTACATTGAAATAATATTTCACAATATTACATTTTTTTCTGGATTTTCAATAAAAATGTCCATAAGACACTTCTTTAAAAAATATTATAAATATTACTGATCCCAAACTTTTAAACAGCAGTTCATCACTTTACAATGGGGCCATTTTTGGCTATTCAACCACACAGACCTTTTCATCATTTTAGTCTATTAATTATGCTTTCCATGTAAGTTACCATGTATATTGCATTTAAAGTAACTTTAAAATTACCTTTAAGAATTTATTTTTTATTTAATTTTAAAAATCAAAATCACTTTATTGTGTTTTTTAATTTTAACATTTATACTGCATTTAATTTGAAAGTTACTTTAAAATGACAACATGTAATTACATTTAATTTAATTGGATTTAATTTAATTATGCTTATTAAACTCATTAGTAAGAAAAAAAAGAAGAACAAATACATTTTCATCTTTGCCTTTATACTGCTTTTTATTTCTTCATTTTACTTCGCCATATTTATTTTCTGTATTGTCTATTTCTGTACTGTCGCAATTTTGCAACCAGCATGCCAACAAAGCTAATTCTGAGAGAGGGGGGTGGCAGAATGACATGTGCTTTCTTTCATAAGTTAAGAAGGATTTACATACATTTATATAAATCATACATTGGGCTTTTAAATGTTAAAAAGGATTTACATGGATTTATGTAAATTATATAAAATATTGCTCATAATGGTTTCCGTTTCGGATTTGGTATCATTTACATGTATTCATTATAGCAAACACTTTTATCTGAAGCAATCCACTGCTGCTATCATACTGACCTGAGGCACCATGTTTTTGAATGAGTCCATGATCCGGGAGCTTTTCGCTTCTTGATAATATGAGAAGCACCCGGTTATGATGACCACAGCAGCGAGAACCACACCCAGATACAGCTGCAGTAAATCAGACACAGGGAAACACAAGTCAAGGGTCAGGAGGTTCAAAACGACTCACATTTTTTGCCTTATAAGTTTTAAGCCAAGCCCCACCACTCTTTTTTCATCTGTAAATATGCTATAGATAAAAAAAACAACAAATAGACAACCTTATGCAGAGCTGCTGACATCCTGCAGTTTAATTCTTTATTCTTTATGCTAAAATGCACCTGTAAATTTTAGTGACCAGCATGCACCAGCTGTTACCATCTAAATCACTGCAAAGGTTTCTCAGGGAATTACGAAATAAACAAAAGCTGCCATATTTAACCATATTCACATGAAAAATAGACATAAACATTGCAAAACAACTGCATAGTAAGACCATTTTAAACACAGACATAATGCCATAAGTCTTAAACTAAACAGTTTAGAATGGGTAACACACAAAAATCATGATGTAAAAGAGCAAACACAGTTAAATGATCCTTAAATTCACATTTTCATTTATCACTGACCCTAAACTGTCCCACAAGCAGCTGGGAGCTCAGTCCACAGACTGGGACTCATTCATCATACTGGATATGGGACAGCAGAGCTAAAAGCAATGTATCCACCTCAGTCGCCAGCAACGTGTGCAGCAGGTTTTAATTCCCCTCTGGTGGACTGAGACCAATTTAACTCATCATTTTCGTGATTCCCTCTTTTAATCGGCTTAAATACGGATTTTAGAAAACTTGCACAGGTATTAGGTAAATATTACAGACATATGAGTACTTTTAGTCCTACTACTTGTATGAATTATAGTGTCTGAATGACTAATTTGTGTTACCTGCTTCTCTTTATAATGAGGGTTCTTTCAGATTTAAGCAAGGAGTACGTTGAATTTTTAAACAGGAATCTACAGATTTAACTTGCACAGGTGCAGAAGAAATTGTTATATAAAGTCATTATTTTTGTTTTCTCTGCACACAAAAGTATTCTTGTAGCTTCATAACTTTGTGGTTGAGCCAGTAAAGTCACATGGACTATTTAAACGATGTCCTTACTACCTTTCTGTGCCATAACCGTGGTAGTTGTGTTCCTGTCTATGCAGGGTCAGAAAGCTCTCAGATTTTAACCAAAAATACCTTAATTTGTGTTCTGAAGATGAAGGTCTTACGAGTTTGGAACGACATGAGGGTGAGTAATTAATGACCAGTGTTAGGGGTAACACATTTAATTGACAAGAAAATATTTTTTCAAATAAGTAGCGCCAGTTACTTCCCCCCCATTTATAGATTAAAAGCTCTCCTGTCCCCATGTTGAGAGAAATTGGGAGTAAGATGTTTGTTCTAGAATAAATATGAACATGCATTAATTCATCTCACTCACAAAAAACAGATTCAGTATTCCTCAAAATGAATAAAAACAGTGAAATTCAACTCAGAATATATAACTAACACAAATATCCTTTACGCATTTAATCCCATTTTATTAACCAATGTCTTTGCTCCCGAACTTCGATGATTCAATTCAACCAATTTAATCAGCAAAAATTACTCAAGATAATCTAACAATTGTTTTCCCTTTTTTTATTGCTGTAGAGTTGACATTATACTGTATAGAAATGAATTTACTTTTCTCAAAGCCTGAGGCTTTTGGTGTGAAAAGGCTTTTACGCTTGCCAAAAATATAACTTTTTATATTAAATACAAACAAGCAAGCCCTGCCCAGATTTAAAAAGTAAAACAAAAGTAAAGTAACGCATTAGTTTCCATAAAAAGTGACGTAATTAGTTACTTTTTTAGGGAGTAACTCAATATTGTAATACATTACTTTTAAAAGTAACTTTCCCCAACACTGTTAATAACAGAATTTTCATTTTTGGGAAAACTATCCTGTTAATTCCTTCACAAGCAGATAATGAATTGATTTTAAGCTAGTAGCACAAAGCTAGTAGCATCTCCTAAGCTCAAATAACTAAAAGAGGATTCAGACCAGAGGTTGCATTACACTTTAATGTCGCTGTCATATTGACGGACAGGGTCGTAAAAATTCTGTCATAATCTATTATTACCCGTCATTTTCATATTTTATTATATTATAATAATATATGATTATAATAACACATTTAATTGCTTTTATTTTTGTTCACATTTTCATTTTTAATCATGAACCTACAGGACGATATAGGCATTTCTTTAGAAGAGAACAGATGAATAGATGAGACTGTGTAACTTTTCATGTTCAACACCACACTCCACAGTGATAGCGATTTTAATATATTCTCATTTTTATGAACCAATATTGATTCATAAATCCCAATCGACCTTTTGGTTTATGCTGTTTTCGGTTGATAAATCGCAACAGGCTAAGCTTTGTGTTACTTTTGATATGAAACAAAGCCTTAGATTTCAAATTCTATCCATTTCATTAGGAAATTCAAGCAATAAATACAGTTTTGGCACTTGTGACGTGATAGCTCGTTGTAGCTTCTGGGTGCTCGCCTGTGTGTAATCAAACGCATAGCAAAACATTTGTGACAGTCCCTGTGTCCCAGTGTGCATACTACCCACCCTATCTGCCTTACATAGTATTAAAAAATTACTACTATCACATAGAATTTAGGATGGATAGGATGCACATTGGGATGCAGGCAGTTTTCATTTTTGTTCTGGATCCCGTGCTCTGCTGTTACACTGGAGCGCACTCACCACCAACTGGACAGGGGGGAATTACAGTTAGAAGTTACAATAGATCACTCTCAGTGTAATCTGTCAAAGTGACGGCCGGTTTTTTAATTTTTTCCGTCACTGATTAACACGACCTCTGATCTAGACAGATTAAAACCTGTGGTTAAAAACGGGCCTCAGTTCTCATAACAACTGACAGTCTTACTGGCTGCTTAATAAGCCCTCTTATTCACATTGGCTGGACAGTAAGTGCACTCACATTGTCATTGACAGGCTCATCCTCAGTGGCCGCCTGAATACTGTAGGCAAGAAAGCAGAGGGTGGCACCGATCCAGAGCAGGATGGAGAATCCTCCGAACAGCTGCTTACAGAACTTCACCCACTCTGGTGTGGTGGGCGGCGGGGTCAGCGCATTTGGACCATCGCGAGCCAGAATTTCTAGCGCTCTCTTATGGGTCAGACCCTGGTGGGATGGAGACAAAGTTATTTAAGATTCCCTGCAGCAACTCTGAAGACTCTCTGCTAATAAATACAGCTTGAATCAGTCTAAAGTAGTTTACTGATCCAAAGTGGTCACCAGGATGGTGGTTTTAGAAAGGTTTCAGGGCATTCAGCAGGTCAGGATTAGAGACCACGGCAGTTTTTTCCTAAAGCATTATAAGGCTCGACTGTGGTTTCTATTTGTTCTTAGGCTTACAATGATTTTGGGAAATGCAGTTCAGGTTAACTAGGCTGAATAAAATAAAAATAAATAAAATGAAGCAAAATATGAAACTAATTGAATTAAATAAAAAATAAAATAAAACAAAATTGAATAAAATAAAATGAAATAAAATGAGATTGTATGAAATAAGATGAAATAAAATGAAGTGAAATGAAATTAAACTAAATAAAATCAAATTAAAATTAAAACACAAAAATAAAATAAAATAAAATAAAATGAAATGATATAAATTAAGTGAAATAAAATAAAATAAAATGAAATAAATAAAATACAAAAATAAAATAAATGAAGCAAAATTTGAATTAAAATGAAAAACAAAATAAATTAAATAGAATGAAACGAAAATGAAAATGAAATGAAAATGAAATTATATGAAATAAAATAAAGCAAAATGAAGAAATGGAATGAAAAATTAAATAAAAATAAAATTCTATGAAATAAGATGAAAATGAAGTGAAATTAAATTAAAAAGTGAAATAAAATGAAGTGAAATGAAATGAAATAAAATAAAATAAAATGAAGTGAAAAAATAAAGGTGAAATGAAATAAAATGAATGTGAAATGAAATGAAATAAAATGAACTAAATAATAAAATAAAAAAATAAAATAAAATAAAATAAAATAAAATGGAAAATTAAATGAAAAGAAATAATATGAACTGATATGAAATAAAATGTGAAATGAAATGAAGCAAAATGAAATGAAATAAAAAATGTAATAAAATAAAAAATTACATAATTTAAAAAATTAAATGAAATAAAATGATGTGAAATAAAATTAAATGAAATACAATAAAATACAAAAATAAAATGTAAAAAAAAAAAAAATAATAATAATATAAAATACAAAACTTCTCAATGTACTTATAGCATATAGCTCCTTTAAACAAAACAATATGTGGATACCAGCTAGACAAGATTAAANAAAATTACATAATTTAAAAAATTAAATGAAATAAAATGATGTGAAATAAAATTAAATGAAATACAATAAAATACAAAAATAAAATGTAAAAAAAAAAATAATAATAATAATATAAAATACAAAACTTCTCAATGTACTTATAGCATATAGCTCCTTTAAACAAAACAATATGTGGATACCAGCTAGACAAGATTAAACCAGTAAAGTAAGCTGCAGCAGGAAGTTATAAAATATCACAAAATAGCTAGAACAAATTCTGTTTATTTAGCAAAAGCTATTTTTTTAACCAACTAACATCACTAAATAAGATACATTCCGAAGCCATGTTTAGTTGGCCGTGGGTGCGTTGTTTTAATGTGCCGGTGGGTAAAATGTCATCACAATTTGAAAAATATCCAATTCATTATAGCAAATGTCGAGGGTGAAAGTTAAGATGACTCACTCTGGCAAGGTCAACTCCATAACGAGTACTGAGCTCATCTAGAGACAGCTTATGATCATCCTGTAGAAACACACACAAGAACATCAGATATAATACAGCACTTCATGTTTGCCAATTAGTTGGACCATCAAAATGTATCACATTCTTCTAGAGACAATTCATTGTTTGATTTTTAATTATCATCTCTTGCACTCTCATACCTGCGGGCTCACACGCTCTCTCTCTTTTTTCATGTACACATATGCACAGACACAAAATAATAACTTCTTACCAGTGACACCTCTTTCTTCAGCTCATCTAAATCTTTATCTTTCATCTTTCTCTTTCCTCCCGTCGGAGCAGCCTCAGGGCTGCTTTCATGTCCGGACTGAGACAGAGAGAATAATACCAAGAGAATCAAATTTTATTACTCAGATGTTGCTCCTTCATAGCTTATGAGACTTCTCGGTTTCATTCAGTATACATCTACACAGCAATAAGTGAATTCAGCTGAGATTTTTCCTTCCTTAGGGTATTTACATCATGTTTGCACACATTTGTTAATTAGTCAGATGAATATTTATAGCTAAATCATCATTTTTCACCTGAATTGTAGTTCTGTACTTTAATGAACTCCATTATATGCCTTCAAAACTACTACGGCACATCTTTGACAGTGTTATCAAACATTGAGAGGGCTCGAGCATATTGGTTCATGTAAAGTAGTGTACTTTGTGCTCGTCTCTGGCAGGAAAAGTGTGCTGTGTGCTGACACGCTAGGAACAGGGTGTCATGGAAATCACCTGGTCCTGTCACTCTTACTCAGCTGTGACTGTGTGCGTGTGTGTCTGACACGTGTACAGACGGAGCAGCATGTGGAACAGAGAGAAGATCATTCATTACGCCTTAAATCAGACCTCTTTTCTGAATTAATTCATATTAATACCAATCAAACATCAGCCAGCCTGATCTATTACACCTCTCAGCCTCATTATGAGCACACAGACAGCATCACTTTAGCAAAATAGTGTTCAGATAAACACACACACGTCAGATATCACAAACAGAAATAAAATAGATGCAGCTTCCACTGTGAATCTCAGGAAATGTTCAGGTCATATTTTTCCACCCCAGAATGAAACATCAATTATAAATGAAACCTATTTTAGGACTTATTTTTAACATTTTGGTTGCATTGTGATTTTTTATGTCATTTATAAGCCCTATTCCCCTCTTCAATTCACAGATGTACACATACATATATTTATATACACACTACCAGTCAAAAGTATTTGAACAGTGAGATTTTTAATGTTTTTTAAGAAGTCTCTTCTGCTCACCAAGCCTGCATTTATTTGATTTAAAGTACAGCAAAAACAGTACATTTCTGAAATATTTTGACTATTTAAAACAACTGCTTGCTATTTTAATATATTTTAAAATGTAATTTATTCCTGTGATTTCAAAGCTAAATTTTTATCATCATTACTCCAGTCACATGATCCTTCAGAAATCATTTGAATATTCTGATTTGTTGCTCAAAAACATTTATTATTATTATTATTAATATTATTATATTGAAAACAGCTGAGTAGAATTCAGGTTTCTTTGATAAATAGAAAGTTCACACTGTTAAAAAAAAAAAGTTGTTTCAACTTAAAAAAAAAAGTAAGTGGCAGTTCGTGCTGCCTTGAAATTTTAAGTTTACTCAACTCAAATTTTCACGTTTTTATGTAGTACAACTTAACATTTCATGTTGACTAAACGTCAAATTGTATTTTTTAAATACTTTATTATGTCTTTCAATAAAAAAAACACATTTGATACAATTATACAAGTCAATTTTTCCCTTTCCCTTTTTCCCTTTTTCCCTTTTTTTTCCTCACCAATAGGTATTCCTTCTATTTTCTCTTCCATTCACTTTTTTCCATTCTCTTTTTTTCTTAAGTGGTAATACCCACCACCAACACATTAACAAATACATAAATTATAAAAAATAACAATAACATTTACATAATCACTTTTACATATACAAAAAAAGGGGGAAAATGTAAATAAAATAAATAAATTAAATAAATAAGTACAGAACACAGTCACATATTCATATCGAATCTCTTGTGATCCCTAATTCCTAGTAATTCACATCAATTGATAATAATATTTAATAATTAAATAAAATAATAAACAAGTAAATTAAAAGAGAGAGAGGATTATGTGAGAGTAGGGGAACTGATATAATATGTTTTGTTTATAGTGAATACTTTAATTTTAGGGGTGCCCATATCTTTTCAAAGTGTATACAGATAGAAAGAAGATTAACATGGCCCCTGCAAAACGTAAAATTTTAAGGCAGCACAAACACTTACTTTTTTAAGTTGAAACAACTTTTTTTAACAGTTCAGAACAGCATTTATCTAAAACAGAAATCTTTTGTAACATTATAAATGTCTTCATCAACATTTTTTTTTCAATTTGAAGCATCCTTGCTAAATAAAAGTGTTAAGTTGTATAATTTATTTCCCCAAAATATTTAAAATCATTTTTAAAAGTAGCATTTGTAAAGCACAACTGCAAGTAACCATCATGCTGATTTTATTTTTTTAATCAGTTTTTTAAAATTCATTTTTAACTACAGTAGAAAGAATAAGACTCTTTTTTTACATTATAGCAACAGTAAGAATTCACATTTGCTTAATTGTCATAATGTCATAATTTGAATGGTTTAAAAAACATTCTTTATTTTCTTGCATGCAAATTCTAATTACTTTTTTGTTCTTTTAATTTTGTTGTGACACATCACCCAAACATTTCTTTGTAAGATTCACCTTCAATCTCCTTCCTGTCACTTATCTCCCACACAAACATATTCCTACATAATCATGCCGTATTCATCAGAAACGCTGTGATACTAAACCAATATATTATTTAAGGGTGCACGACACTCATAACAATCTGTTAGAGATAGAAAGAAAGCCGGCGAGAGAACAGGATAGACAGAATAATTGATGAAGCACCACAGGAAGACACACTCACCCCTTTTCCCATGTTCGTTGATAATGAACTGACGCCCAGATTTCTCCCACTCTCCCCTCACACGTGTGGAAGACACTGGTGGCTTTTTTTGGAGGTAACATACCCTTCCCCACCTGATAACACACACACACACAGAGCTTGTTCTCTCCCCCCATTTGTGCCTCAGGGTAACCCGAAGCTCACTTCCCACCCCCTGCCCTTAAAAACACACAGACACACACACAACCTTCATGCCCACGGCTCTGTATACCTGCACCTGCTACCACTTTCCCCCCCTCTTTCTTTTTCCCTCACACACACTTTTATTATCATCATTTATTTTATGCTTGTTTGAAGGGCAGAGGAAGCGAGACAGGCTGAATTCTCCATCACCGCGATCTGTTGGTGATGATGTAGCTTGAGGATTTCTTTGCCATCTAAATCAAGCCTTGAGACTGTGGGAACTACAACTGCCATCAACGTCTCTGCCAGATCCATTAAGAACTGGACCGGAGAGAGCAGCTGCTCTCCTGACCCCGCTGTGCCCGGCAGCGATACTTGGCTGACGTAAAAATCAGTCATAAATCACATGAACTTCACATTCTACACTATTTATTGTCTCTATGGAGGACATATTTCACTTTTTACAGTTTTCTTTTTCTTTTCAGGCTAATATAGATCAAAACGGTCTAAACTTTGCAGAGGCAGTCTGTGTGCTCTGTTATAGCATATTATTATCTACTTAATAAAAATTATTTAGTTTACTGACTGTCTCTTGAACTCTTGGCACTAAGATGGATGATAACATCAGGCTACTACAGGCAAACAGGGCCAGAGACGTTTCCGCCGAGGAGGCAAGGGAAGCAGTGTCTCCTCAAAATATTGGATGAGACAAAAATCTGTAGTACAAAAATAAAACAATAGTGTATAAATCACTTGTTTTTTTATAGAAACACTGTCCAACAACGACATCAACAGGTAAAGTTATAGCAGGAGTCCGCTTCTCTCTCTCCTCCCTTGAGCCCATTGAGTTTTAACAGACCCCCAAAGCGTGCCGTGAGTTTTTGGGGGGGTAATTGAGAATGAATGGGGGAAAGTCACGTGAGAAGAGGCAATGCCTCCATTGCGACATGATTAGATATAATTGTTAAATTATAATAAATCCAGCCTCTTGTGTTTCTGCGCATTCTTAAATGGCTTTAATACGAAGACCACTTCAAAATAAGACTTAAAATGGCATGAAAACATGATCTGTGGGAGGTTTCAGTGAGTAATCAGCTTTTAAGGTAAATTTCCGTGTCTGCAACCGATATTTACTGAGCTTTGATGACTGATGATCTGAAAAAATATATATATATATTCTAAAGTAAATTACTCAAAAGAATAGCTGGCAATAGTTCACAAATAAAATATATTGTTTAAATTGAGTTAATATCTTATAAATATATTGAGACATTAAGTTTTATTGGAATAAATGTAAAATGCTTAAAAATACTTAATGAGATTCATACTTGGCTTTAATAAACAGAATACTGATTACACTGTTACAACGTAAAAATATAAAAAAGAAGTTTTTTACTTTTTCTGATAATGTAAGTCATGTTTATTTAACCACATAAATGCGACTGGGACATGAATTTACCTTTTACTATGTACTATATGCAATATTAATCTGTAATTAAAAAAAAAAAAAAACCCAGCTAAAACCACACACCAGCTGGCCAGGCTGGTAAGGTTGGTTTTAGCTGGTTGCTCCAGCTGGTCTCTCAGGCTGACCAGGTAAGACCAGCCTGCGGCCAAAACCTCTCTAAAACCAGACTGCTGACCAGCTAGCTTCTTTTTTTTTCAGCAGGGTTAATTCTACAATTTTAAATAAAAATTCACTGGTGTGTGTTAATCTGTTGCCTCATGTTTTCTCGTTACAAAAAAGAACCATTTTACTCGATGTTTAACACTTGTTTACTTAATTTACTTTAATTTTGTATGTTTATTGCTTTAAAATACACAAATAAGGACTTTATAAAGTAAAATGGGGTTTAAACTCCACAGAAAATAGATTCAAATAGAAACGATTTTTTAAACATTGGTTCGATCAACATTTTTAACGAGGTTAGGCACGTCCTTTTAGCTTACTTGCATACTTGTCATGTGGGGCAGCAACAAAAAAGTCTTCCACTCCTGTGTAAGTGTGGTTCAGGTTTTCTTTGTAGTTCTCGTCCTACACTCCGGCGCCAGGTTCTTTCGTCTGCCTCTCTCGTTTGCCTCTCTCGTTTGCCCTCCGGTGTCCACGTATTTTAGGCCTACTGACAATTTGTTGACAACTAAAATGCGTCATTTTTGAACATTTCGCGCCCTCTTTTGCACCCTAATCATTAAATGCTCTTTGTTTTAATTCTACAGCACACAAGATACCTTTCAACTGCGTTTTCAAACATTTTACTACCCATAAACGTTACATTCAGAGCGTATATAATCACTTGTTAAGTTAATTTAGGCACTCACGAATACAAGCAGTGTTTGCCAGAGGTAGTAACCATAACAACAGGACTCGATCGAGCGTTGGGTCTTTATCTCAAAGTACAGTAAACGGGGAAAACAATATTGTCGTTATTTATACTTTTGGTTCTTTCAAATGTCTGTAAAAGGATACATAAAAATGGTGATGTTGCACCAGAACAACACGCGAGATGGGAGTAAACAAGAGTCACACGAATTGTCAGAGAAACTTGTTTTTACACTCCTACGTTCCCAGTTATGTAGTTCTTACATGAATATATTCATTACTTAGGCTACATCTATACTTGAACTATACTTTATCCGCCTTCTTCTTCAAGGGAGAAGCAAGATGATTTGGTCAGTTACCCGGATGTGCGGCCATACTGACGATACTCGGATGTTAAACAGCAGCATTGATTGCATGGTTGATGTACTACTGAATATGTTCTTAAGCTATTTTGTGCTGTCTAAACCACGACAAAACGTTTAAAAAGCTGCTAAATCATATAGAGAAGGACTTTGCAAGCAGGAAAAGGGTGGTAAACATATGTTTGAGCAGTATTAATTATTAATTAATTACCTGACTGGAAATGAAAAGAACAAACATAAATGTTGTCAAGATTCTTGCCCTGGTAATCCTGGTTTAGTCCTCAAATGCCTTTTTTGTTCCTCAGACAGTTGTTTGCCCTCTTCTCCTTTATTTGTTAGAACTTTTGGCAGCCTATAGCACTCCTAATGTCCGACCAATTAGTACAGCCCAAAACATGACAACAATTGATCATTTTCAGCAGCAATTATCAGCAAAATATGCAAGTTTTGTTCGGTTCAGTGGCATTGTTTACATTCAGTGCCGCCAATATGGGCAACCGATGACGCATCGTGAAAACAGACCATAAAATGTATCTACACATGGTCTTACAGGAAAAGTAAGGTGGATAAAGTTATTCACTCATCTGACGGTTTTTCAGCTCATTCACACAAAAACACACAAGGGATCTGATTTTTTTATTGATGTTTTTCTGAAATTATTTAAACTTGAGATTTTTCTTTTTACAAGACACTTTACAGAAAACCAAAGTTATCTGGGTTAAAGTCAAAATAAAAGTAAAAAATAATTAGACTTTTTAATGGAGTTTGAAGAAAGAACGGTTACATAGACCTGTACCAATACAGGTGCACAATACATACAACATGGGAATTCCCCGATATTTAAACACAGTTTAATGGCAGGTACCATGTGGCTGCTCGACATTTACTCTGAGATGCATAAAAAGCATCTGGCTGTAGGCTAACAAACATATTTCCCACAAGCCCTTGCAGTTCTATAGCTTTTCCTAGCATTCCCAATGAGAGCCCCTCTCTGGTTTGGGGCTGACATGCATAGACATGAAGACTTGAACAGAAAAACATATCCTGTGAGACCGAGAGATGTTTACTGTACTTTGGCTTGACTTTTCACCTGAATATGAGTTCAGTCCGAGTCTTCATCCAGGTATTTCATAATTTATTTCTCTCTCAAAAACTTCCAAAAACCCGTCCACCCTCACCGCATCACTTCCCGTGGCCTCAACATCCCTCAACATCCTGATGGTAAACATTTCCATGAAGAAACAACCACATGAATTCTGCCATGTCAGTCAAATGAAAGTGCAGAAATATTATTAAACATCATTAAACTCTATTACATTTCTGCTTCCAACACACAAACAGTCCCAGGGTGCTGCTGCACAGCTTGTCATTACTAACGATGACGTGACGAATGTTGCTACAATGTTTTTACGTCGTTTTGTTCCCCAAAAACGTTGACAGGTTACAGACACATCATCAGACTAAAAACTTACACATACACGCATCTATCGTAGTCAGCAGAGAGCTAGCTAAGTGAATTTTGTTTTGACGTCTTTGCGACAGTACGGCCGAATGAAAATGTTTTCTCCTGTGGGCAGCAGGGGGCAGGAGAGAGCACTGGGGTTTTCTTACCAGCAGAAACAGGGGATGAAAAGAGGTGGTGGTGGATGAGCGTTCGTGATAGTTAGAGGAGGATTAGAGAGAGGTGAAGTAAAACTATGACTCGGGATGGAACGATGACGGGCTTTGCTAATGATATGTGTGGAGATGTCAGGGAAAAAGTGCAACCATAGGAGCCGGCCCTCATTGGACAAAAGAGAGACATACTGTAGATAGTTCTCCAGTTACAAGTGAGTGTTAAAATAATCAGCTGTTTGTCAGACAACAGCTTATGCGGACAGACATGAGAATTTGACTTAGAGTATCAAGTAACTCTCACAGCGTGTGTTTGAGTGTCTCTGCCAACAGTATCGACGTCATTTCGGGTATTTCAGTCACTGCAGTCAGAGCAAAAACACATTGCAACTCTAAGTCAGATTCCAATACCTGTCAAAAACCTATTGGGGTAGCACTTAAAATTGCTTGATGGAATACAAGAGATGTTAGTGAGTGTTGGACGAAATATGAACAAATTTTATGAGGCTGAAATGAAAGTGTGTGTGATTCTGTGACTAAAAAACTAGTGCTATATTTAGCTCTCAGTAAAAGAAGTACGGGAAGGGGAGGCTACTTTTGGGGGCCGGCCTACAGGAAGTGATGTAATAGCACCAGTAAATCAGATGACAAGAATGGTGAACGTATAGATGGAAAAGTAGAAAAAAGACAAAGAAAGGTATCAGAAGTGCTATAAGGAAGAGAGATTAGAGAATAGGAAGAACAAAGACAGACAAAAACAGAGCGACAGGCAGTAAAACAGAGAAAGAGAGGGAGGGAATGAGAAAAAAGGCAGTTAATATAAAGTTCCAAAATCATTTTTTAACAAAAGTACAAAGTGTGAAAAGTGTACAGCTTGGATTGTGTTCTTGTATAAGATTGCATGTGTGTACAGAGAGTTGTCTGTCACTTAAGAGGAAATCTTCACCATTCTGCCATGATTACAGCTCTCACAAACTGTCAGTGTGTGCGTAATGGACGGCTCTCAGCTCTGGGTTTTGTTGTGAATGTGTGATTTATTTTATTGTTATTATTTTATAAGACTGTGTCCTAACCAGGTGCAAGACAACAACTTTCAGGCGACAAGTAATTTGTCTGACCTCCCTGAAAACAAAAAACAAGTGCTTTTTCACAGAACAGATGTACAATATATGACTAGAGTGGGGTTCAAAAGTCCACACTGAAAATCTGGGATTTAACTGGAAGAAATCCCACAAGGTTTTAAGATTTAGGACTTTAAATGAGAACTTAAAATGCTGCACTATTTGTAGTTTGTAACTTTGTACAGCCAGATGTTCTTGCTTCCAGTTGAGCTCAAGATACTGTTCGGATCATCTCAAATCAAACTGGAAAATATCATCATCAGGTAGTTCAAGCAGCTCAAATACTGCTTTTTAAAGCAAAAGAGGGACAAATCAAATACTAACATATTCTAAAATTCACATAAATTTTTAAAATTCAGTTTTAATCAAATTGATAAGCCAATTATAGAATGTATAATTAAAAAAATGCATTAAAGTAGAGAAATTTAAAATAGAAACTATTCAGAATTTTGAACCTCACTAAATGCATATAAATGAACATAAAGCAACACAATTTATATATAATTGTAATATATAATAATTATATACTATAATTATATAACATCTTGTCGCAGCTTGTCGACCTAGATCGGACACAGTGTTTTTTTTTCACACATTTTTTTTTTTCAGTCAGAATTAATATGAGACAAACTTCACCCCTCTCCTGTCCTCCTGTTTTTAAAAGATTCATCTTTAACTCCTCACCTCCAAAACTCTCCACCACCCCCTCTTCTCATACCCGTCTCTCTCACTTGAGAGCGATTTTGCGCGCGAGTTGTGAAAAGAACGCGGCGGGACTTTTAGTTTGCCCTCCCTCTTTTTCCTGTTTAGTGAGCTCTAGCTCAATGGTCATAAGAACCCTGCCTTGCCTTCCCATCCCCGCTGCCTCTTCCTGGGCTTGGGTCTGGGTGGAGGCGGCCCCGCTCTGGAGCTCTAGCTCTCTGCTCCACAATCCCTATTTCTTCTCCCTGCGAGACTCCTGTTTCTTCTTCTCTGACGCCGCCGCCTTCAGCTTGGCCGGATCCGTCACAGCCAAAGCCTGAAAAGAGAGAGGGAGTGTGGAGAGGGGAGGAGTGAGTCTCTACGGGAGGAAAGAGAGAGAGAAAGAGAGAGAAATAGAGAGATAAGCAAGAAGGAAAAAGAGAGAGGGGGGAAGATGTGGATTAGGCGGGAATGGTCAGGTGAGTTTAACGGATGTGAGGAACCAGAATAAGGGAGGTAGTTTCATTACAGAAGAGAAGAAGAAGAAAAAAGAGAGTGAAATGCTAAACGAGTGGTTAGAAGGAGATGAACACCAGGGGAACTTTCGGTTTCTGGAAAGGGAGGACAAAACAGGAAGTGGCCAGTTAGGGAGTGATAGCGTGACATCACAGCACCTGAATAAAAGAATCTTTAAACAGCTGACCTTTGACCCCTTGGGATGCTGAAACATGTTTGATTATCTATTGTTGTTTTTTTTTCATAAAGAAAGTTCAGTTCTGTCAGAAACCTGAAATGGCGCAGTGAATAGTGGTGAAAAGATGAAGTGAATAATTTTTCCCACGTAAAATACTTTCTTGTAACCCAGATTTACAGTAAGACTTTTTAAATAGAGAAACATTATGAGTTTATGCCAGGGTTTTGGAAAAATACTGTCATTTGCGTTTGATGCTACTAGCAGTGCATAAATCAATAAATTAATAATAATTAAATTAATAAATTAATCACTTCACCTTTAAAGGAATATTCCAAAGTAAATACAAGTTTAAGCCACAGAATTTAAAATTCTGTTGAAAGAACTTGTTTTCCTTTAAGTGACATCAAATCTAGAAATATGCCCCAGAAAGATGTACAGTTACTGTACATCTTATCTTTTTGACTGCTTTTGTAGTATAAATACTCTATGCAGCAAGTTTCCGCTATAGGATTTGAAAGTTCTGCAACTTGCATTCAGTTCACTGGATATTGGAGGGTGGACTGGGTTTACACTGACAGAACCAAAAAAATAAAGAAGTGAAAGAGAAAGAGTGAAGCTGACAGGAGACCCACACAGAGGAGCACAAAAAGAGGAGTGTATACCGAAACGGATGACAGAAAGAATAAAGGCAATAAAGACAGAAAGAACATAAACAATACAAGATTGGAAATCTGCTATCTTTTCCTGTAAAAGATGAGATGCAGTGGCTTGATTGTACATGATAGTGTTTGACATGATATAATACATGATTAAAGTGGATACATGATTCAGTCTGACAACATTTTACTCTTCACCTGTGGAGAGAACGGAGGACAGCAGGAGAGGGAGGGGACGAGACAGCTAGAGGAGAAAAATCAGTGATATGGAGAAAGTGAAGGATAATGGCGTGGAAAAGTACACAGAAGAAAATAAACCCAGAGGGATAGAAAGAGAAAAGTAAGGTGGTATGTAAATGAATGGCACGTTAGCAGAAAAAAGATGTATGAGCTCCATTTGACAGCCAGCTCTATGACACTGATATGGTGATTCCCTAAATTTGGACCACGAATCAATTTTCGTTTTTTGATTTTGTTTCGGTTTAAAATTTAATATCGCCCATAGGTATCTTAAGGATTGTTTTACTATTTCTCCACATGGCTTATTGCACACAATTGCAGTATATGTAACAACTACAAACATGCCTGTGTGCTTGTATCCTTCAAGAAATGTAGTTCTGACACCAATGCTATATCCCAGATCTCCACTGCTTCTATTTTTGATGAGGTACAGCTACTCTAGTCTAGACATGTACTGGATTACAAGTATGTTTACATGCATTGCGAATGAGGCTTCATAAACTGGCATGCAGACCGGAGCACAAACACTGAGGTAGATGTAGCTTTAATTGGAGCTTTGACTTCCATGGCCCTGACGTTTCTTAAGTGCGTCTTTTTATTATTAAATCATATTTATTTATTATTATAAATTAAACTTTTATTTTACTATTTTAAATTACATTTATTATTACTACAAAGTATTATTATATTATATATTGTATCAGGTTAACCCTTAACTAAGCCTAATATACACAAACAGTCAAAAGTTTGGAATATATAAGAATTTATTATGTTGTTCAAAAAAAAAAAAAAAGTATCTTATGCTCACCAAGGCTGCATGTTTTATATATATATTTTTAAATGTAAATTATTCCAGTGATGGCAAAGCTGAATTTTCAGAAACCATTACTTCAGTCTTCAGTGTCGCATGATCCTTTAGAAATCATTCTAATATGCTGATTTTGTGCTCAATTATTAACAGTGGTTCTTATTATCGCTGGAAACAGCTTTTGCTGCTTAATATTTTTTGTGGATTTTTTTTCCCCCTCAGGATTCTTTGATAAATGGAAAGTTCAAACGAACAGCACTTATTTGAAATAGATCTTAAAACATTACAAATGTCTTTACTGTCCCTTTTGATCAATTTAATGCAATTTCGCTTAATAAAAGTTTAAATTATTTTTAAAATAACTTATAATAATAATAAATAATAAAGTTAATATAATAAAATAAAAAACAATAATATCAATAAAAAACAACTATTCAACATTGCTAATAATAAGAAATATTTCTTGAGCACCGAATCAGCATATTAGAATTTCTTAATGATCATGTGACATTAAAGACTGGAGTAATGATGCTTAAAAAATGCAGCTTTGCATCACAAGAATAAATTCTATTTAAAAAAATATTAAAACAGAAAATAGTTCTTTTAAATTGCAATAATATTTAACACTATTACTGTATTTTTGATCAAATAAATTCCTGCTTGGTGAGCATAACAGACGTTCAACCCCAAAAAATCCTAAATATTCTACACTTTTGACTGGAGGTGTGTGGAAATACATTGACTTGACTTGTATTAAAAAGGACCTTGGTCATACTAACCACAGATAAAAGAGGGGGAGACCACTGGAGGACAGGAGGTCTTTAATAAAGCGCAAGAAACTAGCAAGCATGTGTGCACGTGAATGTGTATTTGTGTACATGTGCATGTTTAGGGTGCACTCAGGTGAGCACTTGCCTGTTTTTGCTGTGATCCTTCTTTTCCTTTGCCTTTCTTGCCATGTTTACTAAGGGGACAAAAATACAAAAATTGCATGAACAACGAGGCCACCTGGTGGAAGGAGGACTCAACTGCTTGTTATGTAGTTGCCCTATAGATTTAGCTTCAGACGCTTAAAGTTGTTTTTTTCACAGATGTACAGTAACTCAACATACTGTTCTACTTGTAAACAACAAACTTTGGCAAGTCTAGTGATTAGTTCTGCTATACAAGTGCTTGTTGTATCAACCTTGAACAACTGTTCAACCAGATGGACAGATTATAGCTATAATGGACAGGCACATAAAAACAAATCAAACAGTGGTTGGCTGCTTAAATGTCACTCTTCCTGTCTAAGAGTGCAGTTTTTTAATTAGTTATATTAGTCCAGCTATGCAAGAATAGGTGACTTAGTAACCTCCAGTTTGGTTGGGGGTTCTGTCAATGCCTTGCCTGTGATGTGTGTGTCTTTGTGCGAGTGTGTGACTGGTGGGGATCTGGGCTGTGTCGTGGTAAGCGTGTGAGTGTGAATAGGAGCGTGTGTGTCAAGGCCGGGCAGAGGCTCGGGTCGGGCTTGAGGGAGCAGATGCTCCCAGACTGACCTCATGCTCAAGCTGAACACTCGTCTGGCGACCAGGAAACGCATCAGATAGTAAATTGCCACAATGAGGATCAGCAGTCCCAACACTACGCCAATTATAGCCCCTGTTATCACACCAGCCTGGACTGGAACTGAGAGAGTAAGAGAGAATATAAAGTGAGAAGTGCCCCTGTACAGTTTCCACTGATTTGCCTTAATGCACCTGCTTTGTGTGGTGTGGGTTTTTACGAACACAACTATATTACTGTAAAATAACTCCAAACAACATCAATCAATGTCCACCTGGAAATGTTCTCATTTTTTCCGCGCAACCAAGCCGGCATATCCCACTAAAAGAAGTTAAATTTACAGTTTAAAAGGGAAACAAAGAGGAAAATCAAAAACACCTGTGCATTTATTTGATGAATTAGTCTCCGTGTGAGGCATGTGGATTCAACAATGGCTATTTTTCATGAAAATTGTACTCTTAGAAAAAACATGTACGACCACACAGGGAAACCACTCAGGACTGTATGCTTTGCTGTTATTTTGTGCTTCCATTAGCAGCAAACTTTCATCTCCTGCCATATGATCTCCTAGATTTTGTATGCCACCTTGGAATAAGATGGGCCTAAAGGCAAAAAGCAGTCTTGATAGTAACTGCAGCATGAGAGGAAAGCAAAACAGGGATCCGAATGGTTTTCCTGTGTAGCGCGTTTTGCTGCAAAGCAGCTATTTTTGGTTTTTAAAATCATTTTTTATTAGTAGATGAAGACAAAAATGTTTATAGTGAGCTGTTACCCTTCTCAAACACCAGCAGTCGAACGCTGGAGGGGCGGCCGACGATGTCAGGTGGGTTCTTGGCGTCACATGTGAAGGTTCCATTGTCTGTGTAGTCAACATTCTTGATCACGATAGAACCATCACGGCGATTTGGGTTTCCCACAAATTCCAGACGGTCCCGGAATGGGCCTTTGTTATCCGCATAGGCAACTCCGCCTCCGTAGTGGAAAATCTAAATAATGATAGACAGCTTATATTATCATCCTACAGTTGAGGTCAAAAGTTTACACCTTGCAGAATCTGCAAAATGTTAATTATTTGACCAAAATAAAAGGGATCATACAAAATTCATGTTATTTTAGTACTGACCTGAATAAGATATTTCACATAAAACACATTTACATAATAGTCCAAAAGAGAAAACAAAAAAATGACCCTGTTCAAAATTTGATTCCTAATACTGTGTTGTTACCTGAATGATCCACAGCTGTGTTTTTTTTTCCTTTGTTTTGTTTAGTGATAGTTGTTCATGAGTCCCTTGTTTGTCCTGAACAAGTTTTTCAGCATTTTTGTGTATTTGAACCCTTTCCAACAGTGACTGTATAATTTTGAAATCCATCTTTTCACACTAAAGACAACTGAGGGACTCATATGCAACTATTACAGACGTTTTAAATGCTCACTGATGCTTCAGAAGGAAACATGTTGCATTAATGTTGCATTTACAAATCAAATTAAGTCATACTATTCAATTCCCTCTGTTTCACTGCATAGAGAAAATAAAATTAGCTTTTGCTACCGGAATTACCTGTACAAACAAGCATCCAGAAATGAATGCAGCCAGTTGGCCAACTAAAAGACTTGCACGGCACAGCACAGAACTACACCCACGAGGACCTAATATTTCTATTTGCATGGTAATTATCTCTACAAACCACACAGACACATAGATATTATTCCCAAGGGGTGGGCATGTTTTCATGCAGATATGTGAATTACACTACCAGTGCATACACCTTTTAACAGGTTTAGGGAAATGCAATCACACTACATACTCATACAATAATATGAGGCTTCATGCTGTAATTGCAAATTAAAATAATTATTAAAAACTTGTGAAACTGAAGTAGCTGCTCTCAAGCAAGCACTGCCTTTTTTTTTTCTTTTCAGGTAGACCTACAATAAGGCATCCAGTCAAATAAAGTTGTGATGTGAATATGTCCTTCTTGATGATGTGGTTAAAATATCTTTGTTGCCTTGGTTTCCTGAAGAATGCTTAACTATTCAGAAACAGGTGCAGTATTCAAAAATACATGATCTAAAATTAAATGTGCAATCAATATGCCCTTAGATGCAGATTAGTCGATATATTTATTATAAAATGTTCTGTAAATTAGTTCTGTGTGCATTTGTCTGTACACCCAAAAACAAACAATAATGTTCTTTCAAATCTGTGTAACTTTCTCTCTTACAAAGGAACACAAAAAGACATTTAGCAGATTGTGCAGACCCCTCTTTTACATAAGATGAAAGTTGATGGGGGCCTGTGTACAGAAAATAGAGGCTTGGACATTCTGCAAAATATCTCTTATGTGTTCTCCATGCTACAATATCCTATATGGGTTTAGTTTACAGGTTGAGTTAATAAAAAAAGTCATTTTTGGGTTAACTATCACTTTAAAAAAACATAACTCTAAAACAGAAAAGGTGTAGGTGTGTGTTTAAACAGTGAGTTTCTGCATGCACTGTTTCTACGCACTGAGATGCTGTCTTTAGCTCCATCTGGACGGTAGTGCCATGAGAAGGTTACGTCTGGAGAAGTCCATTGCCAGGAGAAGAAAGAGCAGGAGAGTCTGACGTCTGTGCCCACAAGCGCATGTCTCTCCCAGCTTGTGTACACAACAATAGCCGTGGTCTGAGAGGCTGGAGCATACAAACACACAGAGTGAAAAATACTAGCCTACATAGGAACGCAAATCAAAAAAATGAATAACGCTGTAATGTTAGATATGTGAAAGCCGAATAACGTGAATAATAATAATAATTTATTTTTTAAAAAAAAATTTTAAGAACATCTTTAAAACTTGACAACAAGTCAACAATTTTTTCTTACTTTCTTAATTTTTTGAACATTATATAAAAATACATATTTAAAAGTTTATATACAAAATAATTATATATACACTACCAGTCAACAATTTAATGTTTTTTTAAAAAGTCTCCTCTGCTCACCAAGCTTGCATTTATCTGATGCAAAGTGCAGCAAAAACAGTAAAATTGGGAAGTATTTTAACTATTTATAATAACTGTTTTCTATTTAAATATATTTTAAAATATTTATTCCTGTGATTTCAAAACTGAATTTATAGAATAGTCACATGATCCTTAAGAAATTATTCTAATATGCTGATTTGCTGCTCAAAAAATCACGTATTATTAATATTATTTTTATTATTATTATTATGTTGAAAACAGTAGAAAAGTAGATTTTTTTCAGGATTTATCTGAAATCTTTTGTAACATTATAAATGTCTTTATCCTCACTGTTGATCAATTTAAAGCATTCTTGCTAAATAAAAGTATTCATTTCTATATTAATTTTCCCCCCCAAAAAATATACTGACTTCAAGCTTTTGAAAGGTGTAGTGTATAATTTTACATAAGCTTTTTATTTCACATAAACTCTGATCCTTGGATGTTTCTATTCATCAAAGAATCCTGAAAAAAGCATACTAAACTGTTTTAAATATTGATATTAATAATATTTTTTTAAAAAATTCTTAAACAGCAAATGAGCATATTACAATGATTTCTGAAGGATCTGAAGACTGGAGTAATGATGCTGAACATTTAACTTAGATCACAGGAATAAATTACATTTTGAAATAAATTCAAATAAAAATATTTCATAATTTTACTGTTTTTGCTGTATTTTGGATCAAATAAATGCAGGCTTGGTGAGCAGAAGAGACTTCTTTAAAAAACATTTAAAAAATTAAGATTATTGAATAATAAAAACAAAAAATGGTAACATAAAAAGCAGCATTTGTATGCTTAATATATTCTATAGAGTATGCATTTCAAGTACACATTAGAAAGTACAAAATAATACAAAATAAACCTTGAATTAGAAAAACTAGTTTTTGTAATGTCCTTGATTGTGCAGTTTATTTTTTTTTTATATCTGTTGTACAAAAATAAGCAAAAGAACTAAAGTGTTACAGATATAATTAAAATAATAAAATGCTCTATTTAAAACACCAAAAAACCAGTAAATTAAGGAAAGAGTCTTTCTATTCTGACTATGAGATCAGTCATTTTTGATCTACCTCATCTCTCAAACCTGGCCAGTTTTGAACAGGTAGGCAACAGGTGTACAAACCACAGGTGAGTCTCAATGTACAGTACAATAATTCTGTCATGTTGTATGAGAAGGATTTCTGCACATTTTCTGGTTAGCTTCAAAGTTAGTTTGTTTGCTTTGTTGTTACAAAATGCTGAAATGCAAGATGGATGAAATGTATTTACCTATGCCCAAGAGCACCACGGACGTCAGTGCCAGTACAGACAGCATGATCTCCCTCCGATCTCCCCGCAGGTCACTATGTGAGGGGTTCCGAGAGAGCGAGGGACGGAGAAAGGAGAAGAGATGGAGGGAAGAAGGGAATGAGACCAGAGGGCATCAAGATGAGACTATTGAGTCCTGGACTTTATACCAAACCACACCCCAAACTTAAGCCCCGCCTTCACCACCTCATTATCTCTTGCCTTCTCTTTGGCCCCGTCCCTGACACCATAGTCTCTCTCCCTCTCTCTCTCTCCCTCCCTCTAAAAGACTGTCTATGAACACGATATAGAAAGGACAAGTGATACAATAACCTGAGAATGAATCCTCTCTCTTGCTCTCCTGCCAGTTAATAAAAGCATTGTGGCATCTGTTTGACAAGGAAAGATCAAATTTGAAGGACAAAGACACTGCAGCAATAAAGAAAGACAATCTCTAAGTGAGTCAAATTGTGTTTGGAGTTCACTGTGTATGTGTGTGTGCATCTGTGGTTTAATACTCTGATACCTCCCTTCTCCTTATCCTGTCACGCTTGAGTGCTGTTTGTCTGTAATCCTTCCTCTCTTATGCTGATGATTCGGCTCTATAAACAAAACATACCCTGAGAAGCCGCCGGTCTGAAAACACAATGAGCCGCAGGTCTTTTCCATCTCACCTGTCCTGACCCGGTCGCCATCTGCCTGCCACTCACATTCACCGGAACAGGAAAGGACGAGGGATAGAAAGGTGAAGGGTGTAATCTATGTGCAGCCAGCATCACCAAATACTGTAATGATGTTTCCAAACAGGTTTCCTGAGCATTCCACCTGACATTATTTGGACAAACAGGTTTTCATTTCCTAAATTCAAGCCAAATGGTTGAGCCAGTGTTGCCAAAGCAATGTTTTGATATCGGACGAATCAACCCTACCTTAATTTGCATATTAAACTGGACCGACACTTCATCTTTAACCCTTTAAAGCGTATTGTATCATATTTAATATGTGAATCTCTAAGGCCTCTAAATTATAAACATAATCATAGTTACTGAAAAACCTGTTGAGCACAATCTACTACATGCCTTCTGTCATTTGATTAATAATTTATAGTTTTTTAGTAGGTAAAACGGCTTCTAGTATAATTGTAAAAATGTTTTTTTTTCTATAATGATTTTTTTATATTTTTATTAATATTTGTTTACTGATTATATATCATCAATACATAATGTTAAGTTAAATTATGTTAAAAGTATCAGATATGATAAATCAGGCCTTGAAGAACATTTATTTGTACACACTTTGTATTGTATTTGCATTATATGTTTTGTATAATATAGGGCTGTCAAACGATTATTTGTCATTAATCGCATAACAAAGTAAAAGTTTGAGTTTGCCTAATATAGCAATTACCTTTTTAAAATTTTTATTCAGTGGCAGAAACGGACTGCCATAGTATGCACTATTGCTTAAATATATATATACATATATTTTTATTTATTTATTTATTTATTTATTTATTTTAGAGAAATTATTAGTTTTATTTGTCATGGACAAATATTTAAGTTGTTAAAAATGTATAATTATAACTATATTATACTAGGGCTGTCAAACGATTAATCGCAGTTAATTGCATACAGAATAAAAGTTTGAGTTTGCCTAATATATGTGTGTGTACTGTATGTAATTATCATGTATATATAAATACAAACACATTTATGTATATATTTAAGAAATATTTACAAGTATAGGTATTTATTATAATTTGTATATAATTTATATTATATATAAATAAAAATATTTTGTACATAAATAACATATTTCTCTTAAATATACATAAATTTTTGTGTATTTATATATACATAATAATCACACACACATATATTAGGGAAACTCAAACTTTTACTTTGCGATTAATCGTTTGACAGCCCTAGTATAATATAGTTGTAATTATACATTTTTAACAACTTAAAAATGTGTCACTTCAACTTAATTTGTCCAATTCTGTAAAATAAAGTCACAATTCTGAGAAATAAAGTCAGAATCGCGAGATATCAACTCACAATTCTGACTTCTGACTCACATAATTGCAATATTTTTTATATTGCAATTGTACCTTTTTAAGCAGAATTGTAAGAAAAAAATCATAATTGGGAGATATAAGCTTGCATTTGCAACAGTAAAAAGCCAGAATACGATACGATTGATCATCGTATTGTATTTGCACTATATGTTTTGCCCGACACAAATTACACAGCTTTGATCAGAAAATTACGCATTTAAATATCATCTTATTAGGACATATATATATATATTTATTTATTTATTTTTTATTTATTTTTATTTTTTTTTGGTTACTAGTTACTTATATTTTATGTACAAAAAAAATCTTGTTTACTACATGAGAAAGAAAGTCATTCAGGTTCGGAATGACATAACAGTGAATAAATGATGACATATTTTCCAGTTTTGCATTTAAATTCATGCATTTGGCAGCTGTGTTTATCTGAAGCTACATACATTGCATTTAATGTATCCATCTTTTCAGTTCATGTATTCCCTAGCTATTGAATCCATGATTTTGGTGTCACTTGTGCTACTCTTTATGCCTTTAAGAACTATCCCTTCATCAACAAACAAGTTAAATGAATGCATGATGATAACAACATCACATCAAGGAGAAAAGAAAGACGGGGCGAGAGAGTAAGAAAGACAGCGAGGGAGAGAGAGTCACCTCCTGACCCTGTTTCTCCTCTCGCTGCCCTTTCACCAGGACACGTTTATGGGACAAAGACATCTCTTTCTTCATCCTTCTCTTTTTCCATTTCTCCCTCTCTTCAGATTCCTCTCCTCTGCTGACGTCTTCCAGACACAACAATACAGAGAGAGAGACAGACAGAAAGACATGGGGTGAGCGGGCGGGTCTAATTTAGAGCTGCTTTCTCTCTCTTCCACCAGCGTTGTGTCTACAGACAAAGCTTTGCATTCTTTCCGCCTCCAGTCTCTCACCCACTCCTCTTTTTCCAGTAAAATGGCATTAAAACGGACAAAACATATTAGAGAGGGAGATATAAACACATGAGTTGATATGAGGACACAGGCATAGCGTTTTAATAAAAGTGATCATTTTGAAGGAGAATCGGCAGCTTTTGAATATACAGTGCAAATCACAAACTTTTGGTCTCCAATAAGTTGGTGTGCTTTCCTTTCTTCTGTAACTAGCAAAACCACAGTAGGTGAATGGCTCAACTGATTCTTTATCTCAGCAAAGCTTTTCTCTCTAGGAAAAAAAAAA
>JAHKKF010529529.1:0-19797 GCA_019740295.1 Labeo calbasu | reverse complement strand
TCCAATGGTATTTTCTCCCTCAACTTCAAAAATCATTTCAAAATCATCCTACATCACTGCAGAAGTACCGACCCAGTCTTTGCAAAGTGAACATGCAAGGAAGATCAAACACCCTTAACAAAAAAAGAGGTAAAACAGCGATATAGGATGATTTTGAAGTTGAGGGAGGACATAAGAACCGGAAAAAAATTCCAGGCGAAGTAAGACGAGACGAGCGCTTAAGATTAAAAAGTATAGAAATTGTATTATTTTTATGAAAATAACAGATCATTTTGCTGGATAAGACCCTTCTTCCTCGGCTGGGATCATTTTAAGCCGCATTTAAACTGCATTTTGGAAGTTCAAAATCGGGGCACCATAGAAGTCCACTACATGGACAAAAATGCTGAAATGTTTTCCTCAAAAAACATAATTTCTTTACGACTGAAGAAAGAAAGACATGAACATCTTGGATGACAAGGGAGTGAGTACATTATGTGTAAATCTTTGTTCTGGAAGTGGACTTCTTTATAAGAAATAACACAAAATTAATTATGTGATATAAATTTGAGAACTGCAGTAGAAAATATTAGAATACCATTGACAGGTCTCTGTTATTGTTCTTAAGTTTCTCCTCTTGTCTCTCTGTTGAATACATCATTATGGTTACAGTAATTCTCTTTACACAGTAATATAATTACAATTGAACTAACTGTTAAAAATAATAACAATAACAAGATTTTTTTAACTAATTGTCAGTAATAATCATTGTTTTACTGTTTGTTAATAGTAATGATAATCATCATGATCTACATAAATGGTCATAAACCAAAATAACTGTAATAAACTCACCGATTTTTTTCTTTTGTTGACGTCCAGCTGATTCTGTAATTGTCTCTTTCTTTTTCTCCACTGAAACGTTACAGAATTTTAATCACTGGAAACATGTATTAAATACATGCAAAGGACAAACAAGCTTCGTTCACGTAACTTACGTTTTTTACTTTGTTTTTCAACCTCAGCCTTTAGTCTCTTGTATTTGTCTGTGCGGTACACCAGAACCCATGTTATTCCTGAGGAAACAGAGCATGGCAGACTGTTACAACAAGACCTAAAGCGTTTGCCCTTTATTTGCTGAGCTTAGGACATTTTCCTTGGCATTCGCTATCTGCCTTCTGACAAGTAAAACTCAATTTCAAGATAGCGTGCCGTGTAACGTTACATACCTTCCGCTAATAATGCTGTGCAAATAGATATAAACACAATCAGGATCGTATCTGCAAACATTGTGCTCATTTTGGAAAAACGTGTAGGAGATCACTAATACTTGATAATACTTTGGTTGAGGCGCAAGCTCTACTGTAGCAGCGTCAGCATTACTGTGATGATGTCATCAATGTGCGTCCGGCTTCCTCGTGGGTGCTGAATGTGGTTGCGATATGAACTCATAACTCCACATCTCCTGCTAGTGGCAGTGACCCGGTTTTTTCTTTCTGATATGATGACGAATAGATTAAAAACCATTTTAAAAAATGTTTTAAATTGCAGTAATGAACATTTGCTTGTGGATTTTTAACTGTTTAAGGATACAGCTTTTCTAAATGATTTTTAAAAATAATTTAAGATTGCAATGTAGGGCATACATTTAATGCATTAATAATTGAACCATTTACTGTTACATGGCAAATTCATATTCATTCATTTATATCCACTGAAACAAATTAAGTAGGGTCTGTGACTTTATTTTTTTTTGTACTGATGATGATACTTCGTATTCATATCATTATGTATTACATTATATTGTGTTACACTGCTAGTCAAAAGGTTTTGAACCGTAAGATTTATAATTTTAAAGAATTGAAAAGAATGATAGAAATTAATACTTTTATTTAGCAAGGATGCTTTAAATTGATCAAAAGTGATGATAAAGACATTTATAATGCTACAAGATTTCTATTTCAGATTAATGCTGCTCTTCTGAACTTTCTATTGATCTAGGAAACCTGAAAAAAAAACTACTCAGCTGTTTTCAACATAATAATAATAATGATTTCTGAAGGACCATGTGACTGGAGTAATGATGCTAAAATTCAGCTTTGAAATCACAGGAATAAATTACATTTTAAAATACATTCAAATAGAAAGCAGTTATTTTAAATAGTAAAAATATTTACATTTTGTTACTGTTTTTGCTCTACTTTGGATTAAACAAATGCAGGCTTGGAGAGCAGAAGAGACTTCTTTAAAAAACATTAAAAGTATATTACAAGTATTACATTTCTTAAATTTAATGTATTAAATATTTATTATAAACACACACACACACACACACACATTATACAACACTATTTCATGTATATACTTACTTTACAAAAACAACAAAAAATAATTATTTGTATTTATTTTATACACTCACGTGTATAAAAGAGAGAGAGAGAGAGAGAGAGAGAGAGAGAGAGACACACGAATAGACTAAAAATGTATATATACATTTATATTTATATATACATATATATTTAGAATACATTAGAATTTCCGGTTGATGTGGCATACTTTTAAACTTCCTTACAAAGGGCTTCAGTTTTAGCTCTCTGGAAATGTGTCATAGTTGCGTAGAGAGCTCTACCAATTTCTACTAAATATGTAACAAACAGCACACACAAACGCTCCAAAGGAAAAGCTTAGACACAATTGAAAGGAAGGGGGAGGAGGAGCGCCGCTGCTTGCCGTGGTAAAAGCAGTCCAGAGCCTCAGTGTGCGCACTGACAGCATGGCAGGAGACAGCGACAGCAAGTTGGACAATCAAGCCGAAAATGAGCATGTTGTCAGGCAACCTTTCCTCATCGGGGTAGCCGGCGGCACTGCCAGCGGCAAGGTTGGCATTCTGCTTTACCTTACATGAATATTAGTTATCGTTTGTTTCTGTGTTTGTCAGAGAGATGAGACGAGCGCACACTGACCGCGTGGCTCATTGTCATGAAATCATCAATGTGCACATTTATTTTATTCCCCGAGATGCTTTGACATGTCTAATATGACAAAGTAAAAATGGACATATAGACTTTTAGCATTTAAGGTGCGATCTAATTTACGTATTTATTTATTTATTTTTTAAATCAAGTTTAATCATTTGGATGAAAAGAAACTAATAAATAGTGATAGTATTTTTAAAACTGTTACACACGTACATTTTGAATATACTAAGGCTTTAAGTATGTGTCCCTTAAAAACAAGGATGTTGGTCGTTTTCCTGATATAGACAGCTCCCACACACCGTCGCCATGCACTATGGCGATGATGGTGGACTTACCAACTTATTAATAAGCATTTAATCAATATTAGGATCTTCACCTAAAGCGCTCTAAATCCAGTTTAATTCATTTCCGAAAAGTAACAGGATTGTTATGGATCAGGCGCTGTTCTGTCGAGGCAAATTACGATTGTCTTTTGTTGTTAGAAAACAGCATGATACTTGCGCCGGGTAAATCACCACAATCCCTCTGACATTCCATCAGATTTATTAAAATCCCATCAGCTGTCGAACACGCTAATTACAGTTTTACTTAGCTTAATATACACCGTGTTGTGAGGAAAGTCTAACTTTGCGGTTATATGTGGATAAAACCTTGTCCGCGCCGGACGATGTCTTGTGTCTGCTAGGATAACAGTTGTGATACAAGCACAAAGAACGGTGTCTTTGTTTCATGAGCTAACGATGTGTGTTGATATCAGAGAACGAGAGAAAAGTTTATACATGTGTGTGTTTAGCACTAAACCTGAAAAACGACGGAATTTGGACGATAATAAGGAGGAAATGCGGAGCTTTTGTTGGTTAACGTTATTGGGGTCAGCGGCACAGCGAATGTGTCACATCTTACCTCATTTACGTGCGTAAAGTCGGCGTGCGTGAGTACGCAATGATGCGTCAAGACGGCTCCTTCAGTGAAGCGTGTTTGTTTTTGATTTGCTTTAGTGGTTAGTACAGTATTTACAGATATGTTCGTGTGGTTTATTTAAATTAGGTGAATAAGTAGTATTTTGTTAAAAAATAAACGGGAAAGTAAAATGGTACAATAAAAATCGTTAAAGTTAACACGCCATACCTCAAAACAACATTTTTTTTGTATTTTCAATATTATTTAAAATATTACATTTTATATTTTGTTATTTTTTATTATTTCTGTACATAATATTATATAACTTTGTCAGTCAAGGTGTATTATTATTGTATTTTGTTTTATATTTAGAATAGCATTGGTCTGTGCAAGATTATTTATATTATTTATTACTGGTTATGTTAATATTGGCCATAGTTGTTGGAAAAGCCAATAATGATGAAGTTGAAGTCAGTATGTTGAATGCTGTTGCATTTTATAAGCTTTTTTCAGTACTGTTTAACCATTATTTAAAATGTCTCTGTACATAATTTGTCTGTTCCTTTCCGTTTGCTTATCTTGTTTACTTATGTTTTGACTGCTATTATCTCCCAGCTGTCAGGTGTGCAAATTTCTCTCTCTACCACATTGCTTGGGAGAAATGTGTTATCTAATTTCTCAGTGAAAATGCTTCGACTAGCAGTGTGTTATCATTTCTGTGGGCATGTAGACACTCAATGTTTTGTTTAGTGCTGATATGTTGTGCTCTGATTGTGCTGTTTAAGGACACCAATTTGTTTACATCCTGAAACTTCTCAATCAAAGCAGATAATTGACTGAAGCAAGTGTTTCCTTTCAGTGTTAAATGCAGCCAGAAACATCTTTGCGTTGATGACATGCATCACAAGTTACAACCCAGCCCACTAAGTGCACTCTAGGTAGCATTTGCATTACCAAATGGCAGCTTAGCATGTTGGGTACATACAAATACTTTGGAATTAATGAAAAGAATGTTTAGTCAGCAACAGCAGAAGCTGCTTTTTTTTTTGGCTGTCCAGCAAGGGTAGTTTAGGGGCCAGGCTAGCAGAGATGCCCACCTCACTGCAGATCACTCACTACTGAGGACAATGGTTTCTTCCTCCTTCCTGCTGTAGGTTGTTTGCTCTCTCAGCATCCTCCTGATGATTCGAAGGTAAATGATTGTCTTTCTATGCCTGCAGGCTTTTTAGCATGGCAGAACAGGATTAGAGATTACTTTGTCTGGAGGTTGGTGGATCTTGGCCAGAGACTGTTGAAATGTTTGAGCTGTTTTTTTTTTCTGCAAGACAAAGTGGAAAAACATGTAATTATTACATAATATAAATTATTATAATATAATATTAATCAAAACAAAGTCTGTGGTGGTGAAGCTATGTACCTTGAAATGCACTCCAGTTCCTAGCATGCCTTCCGGCATGAATAAATTGGTAACACTCTTCAATAAGTTAACTAATGAAGTTATCCAATGTTATTGTAAAGTATTACCAGTAAATCATGCAAAATAGTGCTTTACTGTTCATTGTTTAACATGCTGCTAGTCCATTTGACTTGCACATCAGTTGGTGACTTGGTGTTAGCTAAAAGTGCAACATTGTATTTAAATATGTGGCTGAGTGTCACCATCATTGTGGTTTAAGGACCTGGCATGTCAAATTGGTGCTACCTGGTGCAGGTATTAAAAAACATTGCTTTTTTGGCTATTATACGTTATTGTAAAGCAAGTGCACTACCAGTCAAAAGTCTTTGAACAGTAAGATTTTTAATGTTTTTTTTTTTTTAAAGAATTCTCTTCTGCTCACCAAGCCTGCACTTATTTGATCCGAAGTACAACAAACACATTTTAAAATATTTTTACTGTTTAAAATAACTGTTTTCTGTTTGAATATATTTTAAATATGTAATTTATTCCTGTGATCAAAGCTACATTTTTAGCATCATTACTCCAGTCAAATGGTGCTTCAGAAAGCATTCAAATATTCTGATTTTCTATTCAAAAAWTTTWTTATTATTATTATTATTATGATGTTGAAAACAGCTGATTAGAATCTTTTTTTCAGGTTTCTTTGATGAATAGAACATTTAGAAGAACAGCACTTATGTGAAATAGAAATCTTTTGTAACATTATAAATGTGTTTATCATCACTTTTGATCAAGTTAAAGCATCCTTGCTAAAAAAAAAAGTATTAATTTCTATAATTTCTTTCCTCAAAAAAAAAGAAGCTCCAAGCTTTTGTATGATATAGTGTATAATGTTACAAAAGCTTTTAATTTCAGATAAATGCTGATCTTCGGATCTTTCTATTGAGCAAAGAATCCTGAAAAAATATACTCAACTGATTTACATATTGACGATAATAATAAAAATAATCATAAGGATAATAATAATAAATGTTTCATGTGACACTGAAGGATTAATGATGCTGAAAATATAGCTTTGATTACAGGAATAAATTACATTTTCAAATATATTCAAATAGAAAACAGTTATTTTAAATGATAAAAATATTTCAAAATGTTACTGTTTTTGCTGTACTTTAGATTCTTTAAAAAACATTTAAAAAATCTGACTATTCAAAAACTTTTGACTGGTAGTGTAAATGTCTCACAAAATTATATGCAACAGAAACATCATGTAATCCTTGTATTTTTGCTGTGATTATTTTGTGTGTGACAGAGGACAGCATTATTTCCTTATCTCTTACATCAGAATGCATTGTGTTTAAGATATTACAGGCCTTGAAGCTGACCACTGGCTGTTTTTGCTTAACATATGCTTGGTGTATATGTAGCTTCTTATACAGGGTCTGGGACAGCTTGGACTGTTTGTGGATTATGCTTTAAATGGATTGAGGGACTGGCAGGCAGCGTTGCAGCTGGTGAAGGAAAGCTTTGTAAGACATTTAAGCACATACACATAGGTCAGATACAGCAGAGTTCCATCAGACTCTGCAGGATTCAATTGCATATCTCTGCACTGCGGTCTGTCTTGTGCTTGGCTCTTTACTGACATGTGGTTGACACTTAGTATGATTTCATGATCTGAACTCATCACATGTGGTTTTCAGTGTTGTTGTTTGGAGTTATTCTCACTGCTCTTTCATAATAGTAGCTTTTTCTAGTCTGTTTATATCATATGTCAGGTGACAGTAAGTTTATTAAGTTTGTATATGAATCCTTTCTGAATTAAGGATTCATATTTTTTTATATCATTATTATTAAGTCAGCTTTCTAAGGTACACCATAGACCTTGTGCATTTTAGTCCTGTTTCTTTTGTGCTTGGATCATCAGGGTGTGTCCCTGTATTAAGTATTGAGGGTTTGGCCCATAAATATACTGTCATTGGAAAATATAGCCGGTTTTATAAAGAGAGTTAGTGTACCAGACATCGTCAAGCTGCAGGGAGGTGCAGAAATTTCTCTGTCACCGTGTGATCAAACACCTGCATATTTTTCATAACTGCTCGTGGTTTGTGGGTTCTTTAATACAGGGAGTGTCACCTGTAAGTGTGGGTGGGTTGTTCTCCTTGTTCTTTGTTTTGTTTTTTTTAATAAGCATGTTTGTTGTACCTGCAAAACAGGGCGTTTAGGGATTGAAGAGACAGAGAAGACAGTATCTAAGTCCTGTTGTACGATCACAGAGCCAGTTCTGTTACATAAAGTTCTGTTTATGCCTCGAATGGGGGTGGTGTAATTTTGGTTTTGACTATAACAACTCTTTCTGTCCTTTTTAGTGATGTTTGTATTTAAAGTATGTCATGTTTTTCATGTCATTCTTTTTATTTATTTATTAATAAAACACCACTGACATTACTTATAACAGTCATGTATGTCTAAATAGCCTGCTAGTACTGTTCAGCATAAAGCTGTATAAATTCTTGGTTTATCACGAACTGCCTTTTTTATTATTTTGTACTGTTCTCTGAGGTCCACTTAAAATGTTATGATTTATACATTAGAAGTAATAGGCTATTTCTGTCCTGTTTTGAGGATGGTCACCCCTCATCAGAACGCTCTGTTTGAATAGGTGTGGCGGATTGTAGACTCTGAAGTAAACGCCCCCTGCTATGATTGGCTAACACTTATGCATGTTTGACAGCCTACATTCTTCATAGATGGAGACTGCTGTGATTTAGGTCATAAGTGCTATAGGTGACAACATAATAAAACAGTTACTCACACTTGTGTGGTGCGACATTACTGTCGGGTACAATATAGTTGGCACAGCATCGTTTTTGTTTCAGTCTTTCTGAAAATCCTGCTTTGAATGGTGCCTCATTTGTAAATGAATCTGCAGTAAAATGAAGTGAACAAAGGTCTAAGTTCTTTCTGATGTGGTACTTCCAGGATGTTCTGAAACTAAGAGGATGTTTTTATAGAACAATGAAGATCAAGGGAGTTTCGATTTCTCAGTTTATGACTTCAGTGAATCAGTAAGTATGTTAGATCCAACTGCACGTCCTGATTTTGCTGAGTTAGATGTGTTCCTGGGTCAGCATATTTTGTTGACCCTGGAACAACATTTTAATCCAATATTTTAATCTTGACCACATCCCTACAGCTAAACCTAAACTTACCCATGAGTAATCCCTAAAATCAGAGGAAATGACAGATGAATGACACTGATGTACAACCACCAAAAACTGATTGTAAGCCTAAACTTCACAAAAACTATAAACTGTTTTTTCAAATCTGATTGGTTAATCACAATGTTGTTCCAGGGTCAACAAAGATGACGTACTTGGCAAAATCAGGTTCTGCAGATCCAACTAATTTGTTGACAACTTTTTTTTTTTAAATTTTATAAATGACTTTACAAAAACCTTTTGGGACAAACTAAAAATACAAAGCACAGAATGCATGAAATGCTTTAAAAGTATGGACTACTAAAATGTATGTAACTTTTAGCAGCTAATGTTGCAAATAACTGATAAGTTATCAGTCATTTGCAACATTATCTGCTAAAAGGTACATACAAAAGTGATAACACAACCGTGAGGGTTTTTTCTAGCATGTAATAAGATGTATTACATACTCATTTAAATGTCACCCTTTTATGAAAATGCTCAGCGCTAGGCAATTCAGCTCTGTGTTGCAAAATTTGCTTCCATAGAGATAAGGTGCAGTTTAGCCTTATAGTGTTCAATGCTGATGTTTAAATTCATTTGGTTCATAATTCAAAAGTGTACAATTAGGTCAGAAGACATTGCGATAATTATTACTGTGAAAACTGAAGTAAAGTTCAAAGTTTCATGTTTTTTTTTCCCCCATAAAAAACAATTCCGGTCGGGCTACTTTAACACTGTTGCCGCGGGTTGTTTTTATGTTTGCGGGTTGAAGCGACCCTAATAAAGTAATATTTAGCCTTGGATAGCCTTGGAATGCTAATTTTACCAGGTGAACCCCGTCAAATAACGTGTATCTTACCCCCCGGAACGCGATTTTTAATGGAGGACACCCCAGCCCCCCCCTCAAAATGCAATTGGGCTACATTTAAGTAGTAATTGGGCAGGTTTTGTTGTGAAAGCCTGGCAACCCTGCTCTTTGATCGAATCCCGACTTGAGGACCTTTACCGATCCCGCCCCCTCTCTCTCTTCCACTACACTTCCTGTCAAGTCTGATCTGTCCTGTCCAAGCGGCAACCTCCCGGTCTCGCTCTTGAAGCCAACACGGAAGTGACTAAAACAATTAATCGACTGGCCACTAGAGACTGGCTGCAAAATCCCATAGACTCCCCATGTTAAAATGCCCAACTTTACAGCAGAAAAAATGTTTACAGCCTGGTACAAAAAGTGGTTTTGGTCTATATAGCTAATTTTGCCCTTTATGTCAACTGTGAGTCTTAAAGTTCTGCATAACTTAGGACGTGGCCACTTGAGTGATAGGTGGATTGCCTCTGCTATCACCACCGTCTTGCTAGGCGGGCGTGGTTTCAGCAACCAGCTCCACCCACATCCCGCCTCTTTGCCCATTTTCGATTATCTGCGATTTCCAAGATGGCGACGACCGACTCCCGCTCACTAAGAGCTTCAAAAATGCTCTTCAGAAACCTACGAGTGTCTGACGTCACAGACACTACGTCTATATTTTTTAAAGTCTACGTTCCTATCATAATAAAGGCAAAAAAAGAAAAGAAAAACAGTTCTGCTGTTTTTTTATACATGAAAATACGGGGCTATCACTGGCATTGAATTAAGTTGCAACTTTGCTTTGCTCATTATCATAAAAAACATGTATTCAAATGTAATCCTCATGAATACCTTTAAAAGACATCACTAGACTGTCACTATGACTCAGTCGTAAAGAAGTGCCAAAACTGTCCCTGGTATCCTCTCAAATAAAGTGAAGTGCATGACGCAGCTGAACAGAACCAAACGCCATGAATATTTTTGGTTTCCTACCTAAGCTTTAGTGATCATCCACAGAAATTCTACATTTTCCCTTAAATCGTCTTTTCTCACAGTTTGAATTAAGATTATTCACTGAAACTTGCTTTTAGAGCATATATGTACTAACCTACAATCCTGTCTTTTTTTCCAGTCATCAGTTTGTGGGAAGATTATGGAGCTGCTTGGCCAGAACAAGATTGACCATCATCAGAGGCAGGTGGCCATCCTCAGTCAGGATAGTTTCTACAGGGTACTGACCCCTGAACAGAAGACCAAGGCTCTAAAAGGACAATTTAACTTTGACCACCCAGGTAAAAAAAGCTCATGTTTATTTAGATCTAATTTATTTAGATTTATTTTTGTTGAGCTGATCTATAGTTCTTTATGTGTGCTTTGTATTACCAAATACCCTGCCTATTGCTGTGTGTTTCTATGAGCAGAATACAGTTCAGACCGTGACCGTTGATGCAGTCTGTATACTTTGGCAGCTCGCTCTCTCTCTCTCCGTGTGTGTGTGTCGTAGTGACTGTCTGCCTGACTCAGCCACCCTCACACACACACACTCATTCTGCAGCAGCACAAGTGGCTTATCACTTTTTTTGCTGGTTCTTGATTTCCCATTTTCTGTGGGTCAAGAAACCTTAGAACATATTCTGTGCTCTCTGTTTGATCCTTTTTTACTGTGTCCCACAGATGCGTTTGATAATGAGTTGATAGTCAAAACTCTTTGTGATATCATGGAGGGAAGAACTGTCCAAATTCCCGTCTACGACTTCGTTTCCCACTCAAGGTCAGTTCAGACCACATTTTGGATGATGTAAAGGGATAGTTTGCCCAAAAATGAAATTCTGCCCTTATTTATTCACCGTCATGTTGTTGCAAACCCTCAAGACTTCAAAACACAATCTGCGAAACATAACAGATTTAATGAAACCTGTTCATCATATAAAGCCATTGTATTTCTTCACAAGACTTTGAGTAAACCGCTTGATTCATATGGCTTTATTTAACAACCTTTTTAAATCCTCCAAGAATCGCTTACCTAGACATTTTTGAATGGAGGTACAGTAACCTTAGTTTTCATTAAAATGTCTTTATTTGAAATGACATGAGGGTAAGTAAATGAGGTTTTTTTTTCTGTGTGAACTAACTCATTTAGGCCTGGTTTTACAGACAGGGCTTAGTTTAAGCCAGGATTAGGCCTTAGTTCAATTAGGACATTTAAGTATCTTTTATAAATGGGCTTACATTACTTGGGTAGATCTTGTGACAAAACAATGGCATTGACATATATTAAGATGCGTCAGTGAAAGTTTCTTTCAGTTAAAACAGCCCAAACATGCCTTTTAGGCTGGGACTTAAGCCTTGTCTGTGAAACCTGGGATTAACTTTTTATCATTTTCTTGTTTCTATGTCTGGATATGTTTGTATTTATTCAAGTTTCAAACCACACACAAAAGCAGTGTGTAAGCATTGGTGCCCATATTCAGTGACTGCAGGAAAGTATCAGAAACGCAGGCCAGAATGTAACTGCTGTTGATTTGCATACATGCTACTTGAGCATAATGTTTCAAACAAGCCTTATCTTGATTTGTGTTACACAATCTGTTTATTCAGACATCTCCTGCATCCTGATACAGTTTTGTTTTCCTTACCTTTCGCAGGAAGGAAGAAACGATCACTGTTTATCCAGCAGACGTAGTTTTATTTGAAGGCATTCTTATGTTTTATTCACAAGAAATCCGAGATCTGTTTCAAATGAAGCTGTTCGTGGATACGGATGCAGACACACGTCTGTCACGCAGAGGTGTGTCTCGACTTCATCAGTGGATCTCAACGAATGTTCATTATGTGGCAGTGATAGGGCGACATATTACAGTGGAATTTGATTCACATTTTGCCATTCTTTCATTCTCATTCCCCTCTGCTTATAGTCCTAAGAGACATCAGTGAGAGAGGCCGTGACCTAGAGCAAGTGCTAAACCAATACATTACATTTGTTAAGCCTGCCTTTGAGGAGTTCTGTCTGCCAGTGAGTTTGACACTTTTCTACCATGTATTAACCGTGTGTAGTTTTTTTTTTTTTTTTTTTTTTTTTCACACATTCCTATTAATGGCAAAGTTGAACTTTCAACAGGCATGACTTTAGTCTTCATATGGTCCTTTAGAAATCATTCTAATGTGCAGATTCTGTGATGAATAGAAATGGAGAAACAGCATTTATTTGAAATATAAATATTTTTCAATGTCTTAAATGTCTTTACTGTCAGTTTTGATTTAATGCATCCTTGCTAAATCTTTTTTTCTTTTTTTAGAAAATCTTACTGACTTTTGAAAGTGTATGTTTCAAGCAGATCTGCAAATTATTACACTTTCAATATTACGAACAACATTCACACAGTTTAACTTAAAGGAGAAGTCCACTTCCAGAACAAAAATTTACAGATAATGTACTCGCCCGCTTTTCATCCAAGATGTTTATGTCTTTCTTTCTTCTTTCTTCTTTCTAAGAAATTGTTTTGTTTTTTTTTCTCCATATAATGGACTGATATGGTGCCCCAAGTTTGAACTCCTAAAATGCAGTTTAAATGCGGCTTCAAATGATCCCAGCTGAGGAAAAAGGGTTTTATCTAGCGAAACTATCAGCTATTTTCATTAAAATAATAAAATGTATTAACTTTTTAATGTCGAACGCTCATCCTGTCTTACTTTGCCTGTCTTAAATTTTTTTTTTTTTTTTTTTTTTCCCGGTTCATGACAGTTAGGGTATGTCGAAAAACTCCCATCTCATGTTCTCCCTCAACTTCAAAATCGTCCTATATCGCTGTTTTTACTTTTTTTGTTAAGGGTGTTTGATCTTCTTTACATGTTTACTGTGCAAAGACTGGGACGGTATTTCTGCAGTGACGTAGGATGATTTTGAAATGATTTTTGAAGTTGAGGGAGAAAATACAATTGAAGTTTTTCGACACACCCTAACTGTCCTGAACTAGAACACACAGAGTTCAGGCAGAGCAAGACAAGACAAGCATTTGAGATAAAACAGTATTTAAATTGTATTTTTTTTTTTTTAAATGAAAATAACAGATCGTTTTGCTAGATAAGACCCCTTTTCCTCGGCTGGGATCGTTTACAATAGCATTTGGGATTGTTTGAAGCTGCATTTAACCTGGATTTTGGCAGTTCAAACTCGAGGTACCATATCAGTCCATTATATGGAGAAAAATCCTGAAATGTTTTCCTCAACAAACATAGTTTCTTAACGACTGAAGAAAGATCAACATCTTGGATGGCAAGGGGGTGAGTACATTATCTGTAAATTTTTGTTCTGGAAGTGGACTTCTCCAAATGTTTGTACTAAGTACTAAAAATTTGTATAACAACTGGACATGGTTTTTGTTTTTCCATATTAATTTCTCTGTTGTGCTATTTGGCAAATGTATTGTAAATGGTCCTTTAAATAAATTGAAATATTTATTATATATAATATAGATAAGGACCATTTATTAGCTCAGTTTTGTTGTCAATACATGTCTTTCAATTCATGAGAACATTTTTCTGGCTTTTTGTCAAGAAGAACAAGAAAAAGCAGTTGGTGAAATATTTACCCCATGGAAATGTTGCTGAGTGTTATCTTGACTTTTCTCAGTAATACTGCTTCTTTTTTTTACTTCATCTGTTTTTCTTTCAGACAAAAAAGTATGCTGATGTGATCATTCCAAGGGGAGCTGATAATCTGGGTGAGGCTTTATGTTTATGCAAAATGTGTTCGACTTTACCATGGAAGAGAGGAGACACAAATATTTTGATAATGAAATGTTTTGGAACACTTAGAGATACATCAGTTGTTTTGAAAATAGGAATGTTTTGAAGGTGCCAAGCAAGGCCGCACTTCTAGTCGTGATGGCTTGAGCATTCCTGCATGTTTAGTCTTTTCCCTAGTACTACTGATTCTTGAAAGGAAAAGTTTACTTCCAGAATGAAAGATTCCTGATTAACTCACCCCCATGTCATTCATGATGTTCATATCTTTCTTTCTTTCTTCAGTCGAAAAGAAATTTTGAGGAAAACATTCCAGGATTTTTCTCCGTATAGTGGATTTCAATGAGGATAAATGGATTGAAGGTCCATATTGCAGTTTCAGTGTAGCTTGAAGGGGCTCTACACGATCCCAGCCGAGGATAAAGGGTCTTATCTAGCAAAATGATTGGTCATCTTCTTAAAAAATGAAAACTGTACATACTTTTTAACCACAAATGCTCGTCTTGCACTAGTTGTGACATGCACATGCATGTCTTCACATTGGAAAACACATGGTTAGTTCTTCATCTGTGTACTTGAATGAAAAAAGGTAGGGTAGGGCGAAAAATTATCTTGTTTTGTAAAGGGCGTTTGATGCGTTTTGTGCATGTTCACTTTGTAAACAGCTACTTCCGCCTACATCACGCGTGCGTGATTACATAAGATAAGACCCTTTTTAAATGATCATTCTGGAAGTGAACTTCTCCTTTAACTACAAAACCAGGCATGTGAAAGCAGTGTTGAACCAACCCTGAAAAACAGTAATCTGACACCATTTTGCTAAACAATGGCTTGTAAAGACAAGTTTACATGACTTTTGTTCTTCCACGTTTATTTTTCTCTCCTTCTAGTTGCCATAAATTTGATAGTGCAACACATTCAGGATATTCTGAATGGTGGTTTGACCAAACGCTTGAACGGATACCTCAATGGCCACAACACGCCTCGCAAACGGCATCCCTCAGAGTCCAGCAGCAGGCCGCATTGACCAGCCCTCCATCAGGACGTCTGAGAATGCAGGAGAGAATGAATGTGTGAAGGATGGATGCAAGAGAAAAGAAGGATCGCTTGTGCATTCTGTTAATTAGCCAACACTGTATAAGACAAAAAGAATCATGAAAAATTTCAAGAAGTTCAAAGACTGCCTTTTATTTAATTCTGCTTCCTTCTTTTTTGTTGTTGTTTTTTTTGGACTGGCTGCACTTGATGTTTTAGGAGTTAGAAAGATAAACAGAACTGTTAGTTCTGGGATCGTTAAAAGGTCAAAATGGATATTTCCTCTATTTATTTTAGCATTTTATTTTATTTTTTTTGTACCTTTAGAAGTATGTTTGTTGACTAAAAGTGGGGATGCAGAAATTTAAATGTAACATGACTCCATGGTAATGAGGATTGAACATTATATTTTTAAAATTATTATTATTTTATCTCCAATCCTTTTTTCCTATCAGAAAAGGACTAAGGTTGCAAATGTATTTATTTAAAGAACCTCATCACTGGATAGAGGCCAAAAAGTTCTTTTAAAATCCCTTCTTTTTTCTTTTTTGGTTGACTGTGTTGGAATAAGTTTTTAGTATTCTGGCATTATTTATATGATGCCCCTTTATGATCAGTGTTTCTTGCAGAAGGATAAACGTTTATTCCTCCGTTCCACTTGAACAATTCAGGCAGTGTTGCTACGTGAAACAACAGGCCTCTCAGGGTGTAGTTACTACAAACGTAAACAATAAATCACTTTTGTCCTACAAGGAAAGAGACAAGACCATAATCTACATTTCCACTGAGTCTATATAGAGACCACACCTAACTGCACTAATCTGGCTAATTAAGTAGAGATAAATTTGCTGTACATGTTCATACTCCATTCTGAATTACAAACCTGGTACTTCTAGGAATTACAGAGGTGCCATATAATCCTCATTAAACATGGTCATGTACTTTAAAACGAAGCCCAGTGGTTGATTGTGCAGCACTGCTGTTGAGTGTTAGCATGAATAGTGATCTATTTGTCAAGAGACTTATGTTCATATACTATGCACTGTACCCTTGACTCTAGTAATGCAATTTGACACTCAGCTTATGACTCTCTTTAACTACCGCGAGGCATTTAGACAAATGGAGATGCTTACTTGAAATGAATTCTCAGTCTCTTCATCCTTTGCAATGTTTTATTTTTTTTTAAACCCATTATTTCACCTGTGTTGTGACTTCTTAGAAGCCCAGGCTATCCATAGAGTATACACCATGATGCCACTTTGGTAAGTCTTTGACAAAACTCACCAAAGAGTTATTTTAGTGTTCTTCAACAGATGTTTTCACAGTTTAAGCCATGTCATTTTCATACGCAATACATATTTTCCCTTGTAGCTCAATTTTCCTGCATCTTAAAGCCAGAGAGAAGCCATTTTAAGGCACTCTGAAATCATTCAGGGATGTGAAACGGAACAATCCAACCTTTAAACTTGACCCTGGCTGTAAAATGACCCCATATATCTTCCTTTGATTTTGAAATCTTAAAATTGGCTAATCATTTATATATGTGTTGTTTTTATTTAACATTGTATTTTGCTGTATTTTATTTTCTGGTTGGCTTCATTCGCATTGCTGCTATAATACAGGGTGACTCATTTACAATCTTGTGTAAAAATTCTAAATTATCAATGATTGAATGATGTTAATATTTCTTTGATTGAATACGATCACGTCGAGGATAATGGCATTTACATTTCATCAGAGTTGCCATCATTTATGTCTGGGCCAGATGCAAAAAAATATTTTGTGACTTGAATACTTATTTGGTTCTCAAAGGCATTCTCATCCCTGAGCTTTTTATTTGGCCAAAATTGCATAAATTATTATATAATTTTGTGCTGAGGTCTGGTCCTTGGTTTCGTTTGGGTATTACATGTGTGCTTCAATCAGTATGTTGATATATTACTTTAAAAATCCTTGAAAAGAACCAGTTTGAAAGCACTGCAACAAATTTTGTGCCATCATAAAGTTTTTGTATGTGAAAATGCAGACTGTTCATTTTATTTTCATATTGAATTCCTTTCAATGTTACATTAGCTAAATATTGTAAATATTACTTTTCTAAACAACACTTAGTTTCTCAAACATCCAGGCTGTCGAAGATATTCATACCTCTCATCAAAGGGTTTTGATATATTAGCACAGATTTAAACACCAGCTTTAAAAATGCAGTACACATTACGATTTTTTTCTTACAATCGCACAGTTCAGCCCTGAATAAAATCATGATTTCATAACTGTTATCATCTCTATCTTACCAACTTGCACACCTGGTGTGTAATCCTACTTGACAGAAAGTGATGCAAATATAGTACATTGTTTTTACTGAAATCTGTGGGATTCCAAAGATTTTGCTGTTGACATTGTTTGATGTGCAATCAATTAGTTTGGCTCCCACACTTATGTCTGTAATTATAGAAAATACTGATTTTACCAGAATATGTGACAACCTTTATGCATTTTTGTTGATTTTAGAAAGAAATCCTAGTCTGGAACAGACTGTCTTGTTGCAAAGAGAGGTGACTTTAGAGGGGATTTCAAAAGTATGGTGTTCTGCATGATGTATCATTATATGTTCAATTATTGATGCCTTTGAGTTTTGGTGCTTGCAAAAAGGGTGCAAAGAAAGCCAAAACTATACTAACATCAGAAAAGGTTGCATGCTTGTGTTGTTGGACCAAACTACAGTTGCAAGGCTTTAAAACAGCATTTCTGTGACACTGCAATGAATATTAATAACACTTTATCTTGAAATGTTACTATTGAAGCTGGGGATTGGCTTTTTTTTTCTTTGTAAGTGTTTATGTGGTTTAATAAATCCATGATAACTGTATCATCATGTACATGTGTAAAGAATCGCAGAAAGACGTTGTCAAAGTGACTGACAGCAAAGCTGAATTAAATAAAAGTTTTTTACTCCTCATGTTCGTGGCTTCAGTTGAAAGCATTGTTACCTGAGTACTGTAGGCCTAATCGCATTTGCTTGCATCAGAAAAAGACTTCAAAGAGTAAATCCCTCTCTTTTAAGAACTTTATTGCAAGCTGGACAAAATTACACAATGGTTCTGATTAGAACAAAGATAACGTGAAAGAATACAACAACGCAAAAAAGGTTCACGAATGTGCTTTTGGTAGGCCTAGTTGCGGCGTCATTATTGTGCGACCGCGTCTGACGTCACACCGCGACTTGTACTACGCATGCGATTCCATATTGGTCGTTGCTCAAGCGATTCATTGAAGGAAGAGTGTCCGTGCTGTAATTTAGATACATAGCACCTTACCTAAATATTGTGCACAGATATGTCCACTAGTGACTTTTATTTGAGGTACTATGTGGGCCATAAAGGTAAATTCGGTCACGAATTTCTGGAATTTGAATTCAGACCAGACGGTAAGTCAGGCGCCAACTTAGCGTGCTAATATGCTAACAGCCTTTCTATTGAAATCTGTGCTTGCTTTTGTACTAGGCCGAAAGCGTTTTTCTAAAGCTGTTTAAGCTTTAATTACTGGTTAATTAGTTTAGTAATGCTGAAACACAGCAGCTGTTTGTGTAGCAAAACTAGTTAAGTTGTAAGCTAACATTTAAGTTACGTTTCTGCTACGTAATTTGTGTTTTTACGTTGTGGTATTTCAGTGCATGTCGAATAAAAAGCTTTTACATAATTTATACATCATTTTGTTTTCATCCAGGCAAACTGAGATATGCAAACAACAGTAACTACAAGAACGACGTCATGATCCGAAAAGAGGTAAAGCCAGCTGCGTAATGACATCACATGCATCCAGTGTTAGCCAAAAGTTGGCTTTGTGATTTATGAGAGATTATTCCCCTCTTTCAGGCTTATGTTCATAAAAGCGTGATGGAGGAGTTGAAGAGAATCATTGATGACAGTGAGATCACAAAAGAAGACGATGCCTTGTGGCCTCCTCCAGACAGAGTTGGACGACAGGTTTGTAGGAATATATGTGACCCTGGACCAGTCGTAAGGGTCCATCAGATTTATCATCTGAAAGCTGAGTTAATAAGCTTTCCACTGATGTATGGTTTGTGGAATCTGTAATCTAAGGGTGCGAAAATAAATAAAAAAATCTTGAGAGGTTTTCCTTTAAAGTTGTCCAAATGAAGTTCTTAGCAATGCATATTACTAATCAAAAATTAAGTTTTGATATATTTACGATAGGATATATTGTAATGATTTTTGGTATCAAAGAAAACAATTTTGACCCATACAATGTATTTTTATAAATATACCAGGGATACTTAAGACTGGTCACATGACAACTGAAACAATGAAACTGAAACACCTGTTTTTTTAAAAACAATTAGTACGTTGTTGAGCCTTTTTGTGCCCAATGCAGCATCATTTCATCCTGGGAATGATAAATATAAGTCCTGCACAGTAGCCAGAAGGATTTTAAGCTATTCTCCTCTTGCAAAAAAAAAAAAAGTGGCCAGGTCAGTACGTGATGCTGGCGTAGGAAAACTTTTCCTAACTCGCTCTTCCAAAACATCCCTCAATAATATTCAGATCTGGTGACTGTGCAGGCCATGGGAGATGTTCATCTTCACTTTCATGTTCATCAAACCACTCTGTCACCAGCCTTGTTGTGTGTATTGGTGCATTATCATCCTGATACAAGGCACTACTTTCAGGGTACAATGTTTGATCCATTGGGTGCACA
>JAHKKF010529527.1:16452-39356 GCA_019740295.1 Labeo calbasu | reverse complement strand
TCTATCTATCTATCTATCTATCTATCTATCTATCTATCTATCTATCTGTCATTCTGTCTGATTATCTATCTATCTATCTATCTATCTATCTATCTATCTATCTATCTATCTATCTGTCATTCTGTCTGATTATCTATCTATCTATCTATCTATCTATCTGTCTGTCTGTCTGTCTGTCCTTCTATCTATCTATCTATCTATCTATCTATCTATCTGTCTGTCTGTCTGTCTGTCGTTATCTCTATCGTTAATAACACCTTATATGCTCACTCTGTCTGCAATAGCATAATGGAACACACTGATGAATACAGTACGCAGCGGGTATGCAAATACATACATTAACAGGCAGGTAGGACAGCCTATTGTAGCCCTGAGACTGAGAAGTATGATTGGATAAACATTTTATGGTCCTGTGCCTTCCACAAATGATATGAATACATTTAGATCACTTAACTTAGTGATTGCTATCGTGATGTGAAGAGACTTTCAACCAGCATAAACAAAAAAATGTTTTTTAACCAAATCACCTACCCTGTCTGGAACTTTTTTTGAGGCTTTAATCTGATTTTCATCACTTTATGTGAACGAAAGCATAATCTATCAGTCAGTCATCAGGAACCATCATTCCCTTAATTTCTCCATATATTCATTCATCACACTTCGTGATATCAACTCATTTTACTCATTATGAACAAATGCCTTATCTCCAGGTCATGATCGGAGCATGGATGGATTTTCCAGCATGCCTTTTGTCTGGACGGAAGTCGCGGAAACCCCCCGTGGGTTTGACAGCGGCCCCCACAGCGTCGGCGGCCGCTTGAATGGGATTATGGGTAAATGAAGAGGCGCTCTGAAGGAAACGGTTAAGAGGATTTGAGTGTGTTATTAGCCATATGTGGAGGGATTCTGCTCAACACGTCTCACACGGGGCTCGTTTGAACAGCACACGTCACCACACACAGAGAACCTGACATCACCTGTGTTTAGAGCAAAACTGGACAGAAACTCTTTTACATACTAGGTTTTTAATGTATTCACACTACCATTGAAAAAGTTTTAAATCTGTAATGTCTTCCAGGGATTCATCACTTGCTGTGGCGTCGACGATCAGGTGTGAGCGAACGCCGAGCGCTTTCTCTTTGAAGTGTGCGCATCACTTCCTGCAGGGCCTGTAAGGGTTGATAAGAGAGAAACGATTCCTCCACACTGATTTGCGCTCATTCTGACACCGTCTCTTCTGCACGTCGGCCGGTGGACAGTGTTTTGTGGGCCGGTTGAGGGGGGAGTCATATCTTCTGGGCTTTGACGGGGAGGATAATTGAATTGTGTTTGTCTGAAGTGGCGGATGAGCTTGTTTCACTCACGGGGTCAGTCATGGGAAACACTGCACTTGAGTGTTTCGCTCGTGCACTTCTGAGAACAACTTTATCTGGTGGCGAGATGCTTGTTTTCTTGCGATAACTCTCTGAACGTTGGCTGATAACTCCGGATCTGATGTTAGCCGTTCAGGTTGGCGGCGTTGGGCGGTTTCCAAAATGTTATCTGAGATGATAACGGCATCTCGAAAAAGAGAGAAGATTGAGTTGTTTGCTTTTCTTTGCAATATAGATTGGCCTCAACACAAATACGAGGTGTTTGGTCTTCGTGTCTTGAGTTGTTAAAGAGGTTCCACTTGTATAATAGTGCAGAGAAGATGTTTAGATGTAAAAGAGATTGTTTAATCAAAAAAATAAATTTTTGTTATCATTTATGTCATCCTGCATGACTTTTTTCTTCTGTGGAACTCAAAAGGAGATGTTTTGCGAATGTTCATGCTGTTTTTAAATGCAATCAAAATCAGAACTGAAGCTGTTGAGCTCCAAATTACACAGAAGCACCACTAATAAAGTTATGTGCATTAAGAATTTAAAGAACAAACTAAGAGTTTAAACTTTACTTTCTTTGTTTTTAACAGCCCTGAATTTGGGGCAGAACTGTCACAGGAGGGCTGTAGTAGTGTTATGACCTTATTTAAAAGCATTCGCTGATGGTGCTAAAATGTTGTGCTTCATCATAACTAACCAGTGTCTGTTGTTCCACAGCGGTGTTCACAGAGGTGCCTCATGACATTACGGCACAGAGCGGACAGGATGTGGAGATGGCCTGCTCCTTCAGAGGCGCGGGAACGCCCTCCTACTCGCTGGAGATTCAGTGGTGGTACATCAGGAACCATAGAGAATGGACCGACAAGCGGACATGGAGCACTAATCAGGTACAGGCGGGAATTACCCAAAATGCAGTGTTTGTGCTCCAGACATGAGTGATTGCTCAAATCGTGTGTGTTGCTGAGGAGAAGCGAAGTGCTTTACTAAATGATAAAAGGAATATTTGCACCTGCTGGACCAGAAAACAGGTGAAGAAAATCCATAGATGCACACTGAACATGAGCCAGAACTAGAAACAAAAGGATGCGCTTGTTACACCAGACAGAAAGAAACCACCGAGCAGCCTCTAAGAACACTTGTGCAACCACATAGCAACCATCCACAACACCCTAACAACCACCCAGAATATTGGTAACCACCAAGAACACTAGCAATCATTCACAACACCTAGCAGCCACCAAGAACACTAGCAATCATTCACAACACCTAGCAGCCACCCAGAACACTAGTAACCACCCACAACACCCTAGCAACCACCCAGAACGTTGGTAACCACCAAGAACACTAGCAATCATTCACAACACCCTAACAACCACCCAGGGTACTAGCACCCATTCACAACACCTAGCAGCCACCCAGAACACTAGTAACCACCCACAACACCCTAACAACCACCCAGAACGTTGGTAACCACCAAGAACACTAGCAATCATTCACAACACCCTAACAACCACCCAGGGTACTAGCAATCATTCACAACACCTAACAACCACCTACAATAGTAGCAACCACCCACAACACTAGCTGCCATTCACTACAGTAACAACCACTCACAACACCTAGTAAACACCCACAACATTAGCAACCACCCAGGGTACTAGCAACCATTTACAACACCTAACAACCACCTACAACAGTAGCAACCACCCACAACACTTGCAATCACTCACAACACCCTAGCAGCAATCCAGAACACTAGCAAACATTCACAACCTAGCAACTGCCCAGAACATTAGTAACAACCCACAGCACCCTAGCAACCACCCAGTACACTAGCAGCCTTTTACAACGCATAGCAACATCCCACAACAGTAGCAACCACTCGGAACACCTAGCAACCATCAGGAAACACTAGCAACTACACACAACACTTGCAACCACTCACAACACCTAGCAACCATCAGGAAACACTAGCAACTACCCACAACATCTTAACAACCACCCACAACATTAGCAACCACCCAGAACAATAGGAACCTCCCACAACAGTAGCAACCACTCACAAAGGTAGCAACCACCCAGAACACTAGAAACCACTCACAACACCCTAGCGACCACCCAGAGTACTAGCAACTGCCCACAACACCCTAGCAACCACTCAAAACAGTAGCAACCACCCACAACACCCTAGCAACCACCCAGAACACTAGAAATCTCCCACAACAGCAGCAACCACCTACAACACCCTAACAACCACCCAGAACATCAGCAACCACCCACAACACCCTAGCAACCATTCAAAACATTAGCAACCACCCAGGACACCCTAGCAACCACCCAGGACACCCTAGCAACCACCCAGAATACTAGGAACCATTCACTACACCCTAGCAACCACCCACAACAGTAGCAACCACCTGAAACACTAGCAACGATTCACAAAAGTAGCAACCTCTCAGTACACCCTAGCAACCACCCACAACAGTAGCAACCACCCAGAACACTAGAAACCATTCACAACACCATTCAGCAACCACCTGCAATGCTCTAGCAACCACCCAGAAGATCAACAACCACCCAAAACACCCTAGCAACCATTCAGAACATTAGCAACCACCCAGAGCACTAGCAACCACCTACAACACCCTTACAACCACCCACAACACTAGCAAACACTCAGAACACCCTAGCAACTGCATATCAATTAAGACTCCCCTAGCAACCACCCAGAACACCCTAGCAACCGCTTAGCAACCAGCATTGTATCAGTGTTGCAGTAAAGGCACAGTATTAACACACATATGATCTGTCATCTGTCATCTGTAGGTTGAGGGTTCAGTGTCAGTGTGTGGAGGATTACATCTGATCCAGAAAGCATAATGTTAGTAAGATGATAATCCCAGCGTTCTGTCAGCGTCGTCCCCTTGAGTTCAGCCCTTAACCTGCGCAAATATCTGCCTGCGATTACCATTACTAACAATACATGGAACAACATGATCTGCAGCAGCCCGCTGTCACCCGCCTGCAATTATACGGCCATTTCCTCTTCCTGCCTGCACTCGTGCCAGTCAAACACAGCGGCCTATTTTAAGAGACCGAGAGAGAGCGAGGGTTCAGAGCGCACGCACACACACACACACGTGTTAATAACCAGCTGTCAGTCAAAGGCTTCAGCTGCACAGCATCACCTGCATGAACAGACGACGCAGACAACTTGAAAAATTCAATACATTATAAGTGGCCATATAGTCAGTTTGGACACTTAAAACATTTGAATGTCTGCATTACAGCAGCATTTATTGTAAAGAAAGATGCGCAATTAGACATTACAAGCAAAACATTTGACAGAAAGACATTTGTTATGTTTGAAATGAACACAATAGATCTAGTGTTGACAATGAAGACTAAAAATCACTAGAAACAGAATCATGAAGTGCTCAATTTTAAATCTAATCCAATGAGATTCAAGCATTTTAAGTGTCTAAATATGTTTTGGTGCTGCTGTACTGTTAGTAGGTATATTAGTATTAAATTAGTAGGTATCAGGGTGTTTCTTCAACCGTGGGTGTGTTTGATCCTGTGGACTTTTAGAGTATGTTATTAAATTATTTAACTGGTCTCCTAATAATGTCCAACAGTGCACATGCACAGTTAATCAAAATAAAATGCAATATGGCTTAGAGCAATGGTTTCTTAAACTTTTTATAGTGGCGAACCTCTGGGGCATTTAACATTCTTCTGAGTACCCCCACTTAGACCGCAGTCACACATTTTCCATTAAGGGATATTTTGCCCCCTTAAAGGAGAAGTCCACTTCCAGAACAACAGTTTACAAATAATGTACTCACCCACTTGTCATCCAAGATGTTCATGTCTTTCTGTCTTCAGTCGTGAAGAAATTATGGTTTTTAAGGAAAGCATTTCCGAATTTTTCTCGATATAATGGACTTCATTGGTGCCCTGAAAAGTATACAGTTTTTTGTTTTTTTTTTCCGAAAAAAACGACCGCTCGTTTCGCTAGATAAGACCCTTCTTCCTTGGCTGGGATCGTTTAGAGCCCTTTGAAGCCGCAATTAAACTGCATTTTGGAAGTTCAAAATCGGGGCACCAATGAAGTCCATTATATGGAGAAAAATCCTGAAATGTTTTCCTCAAAAACCATCATTTCTTCACGACTGAAGACAGAAAGAGATGAACATCTTGGATGACAAGGGGGTGAGTAAATTATTTGTAAATTGTTGTTCTGGAAGTGGACTTCTCCTTTAAGTGCTACAAATCTACTTTAAAGATACAATGAACAGCAGCGCTAGTTGCTAAAGCAGCATACTTTGTGGGCATGCTATCATATGCACGCTGTTGGTGTGGATGCAGTCAGTTTTGATTTGGTAATTTGAAATCATTTGACTGTTTACAACACTCCAATTTTCCTGTTTTATACTAAAAGCAGCATTTTGCTTGTCAGAAATACATGCTCCGTTTTAATGTTACTTTAAATTGGGGTAGAATTAAATGAATGCCCAAGCTCAGCATTTTGTTCGCGTACCCCCTCCGTTGTCATCTCACGTACCCCAGTTTGAGAACCACTGGCTTAGTACAATTATTATATTGTTTTATTATTATATTCAATTATTATAGTTTTAATTAAATAAATATAAAAATATGAACACAATTATGAAAAAGTAGAAATATTAAAAAATACTACAATTGGTAATATTTCTTATTTTGTGTAGTATTTTAATTTATTATTATTATACTATGAAATCCCGTTTCCGCCACTGAACAAAAAATTAAAAAAGGTTATTGCAACTTTTTATCTCGAAATTGTCTTTTTTCTTAGAATTTTGAGATATGAACTGGCAAAAAAATAAGATATGAGATATTTTGAAATATGAACTCGCAATTCTGATGTTTCTTCATGCAAATGTGAGTTTGTATCTCACAATTCTGACTTTTTTCTCGCAATTCTGACTTTTTTTCTCACAACTGTGAGACAAATTGCAAGTTCAATTTTGAGGGGAAAAAGACTGATATGTTCCCAGAATTGCAGTTTTATATCTCACGGTTCTAACTTAGTAACTCCCAGTTGCATGTTATAAAGTCCGAATTGCAAGATATAAACTCGCAGTTCTGAGAAAAACAGTCAGAATTGTGATACAAACTCGCATTTGTGAGAAAAACTCAGAAGTTTATCTTTTGCGACTTTAAAAAATTCTGAGATATAAGCTCAATTCTGACTTTATAGCTCACAATTGTGAGTTTACGTCTCACAATTCTGAGAAAAAAGTCGAGAAAAAAGGCCAGAATTGTGAGAAAGTTGCAATTACCTTTTTTATTTTATTGTGGAAACCTCATTTATGCATTTTAAATCACAATCACGGTTTTTATCTGGAAAATTACCATTCAGATTTAATTCTTTCAAATTTTGCAGCTGTAGTGGACATACATAATCACGGGAGAAGCCATTTTTTCTTAAATGTACTGTTTATGATTCCATAAATGTCACTGCCACATCTCAAAACTTTGTTTTTACATTTTTATTTATTTATTTACTATTTTTTTTAATAAAATGACTGTTTCATTCTGATAGTTAGCATTCTGTGTACCCTAAATTAAATAATATTTTCACACGTTTTTCATAATTTGACAAAATTGCAGCTTGAATAGAAATAATGCATGATAAAAAATTTTGTTCATTTGTTATTTACTTTGACAACTTCTTTAAAGGTTTTTTTAAATTAATTAATTTATTTTGGTTTTTTTTTTTGCATTTATTATGATAGGACAGTTAAGTATTAACAGGAAGTGAAGTGGGAGAGCGAGAAGGGGGCGGGATCAGGTGAGGTTCGCGAGCCGGGACGTCCGGAGCGCAAGAGCGCTATATGTCAACGCGCTGCCCACAAAGCTATTTGCGCAACTTTTTTATAGTTTAAGACAGAATGTCTGGATCTAGGACAAAAAACAAACAAGTAAATAAAAATCTAAACATGCAAGACACTTAAAAAGTAGCAAGAATAGATGATGAAGACCTAGTTAAGTGTTTCCAAGACTGTCGCATAACAAAATCACATTGAAATATGTTCGTTTTAATAAAACCGCTGGGACATAAAAGTGGCCAGAGTTGAAGAAACACAAACATGAGGTGAGCAGAGCACAGGAGAGGAGAGGATACAGCTGTATTAATGGACCCGCGAGTCTGCAGCAGGTAACAGTCCACACAACATTAATCACAACCAGTAGAAATAGCTGCAGGTTCCCCAGACACCAGAGAGAGAGAGAGAGAGAGAGTGAGTGGGAGAGATTGCAGGGCTTCCCGCTGTGAACTCAAGATGCTTTTTAATTGGATGGAGGGATGAAAAAGAGGGACATGGAGAAACTCTTGCTCACCTTTGCGTCATGCATTATTCATGAAGGGCTCTTGAGGATCTGCCGTGGCCAGTTAAGATCGCATGGCGCAGAACCAACATCTTATTCCAGCACACTGGACTTGAGCGTCTGTGTGTGTGTGTTTAAATATCCTGCTAGTTTTTGTGTTACTCATAGTAACTGCATTAGATGCATGAATATTCTCTATCCAAGGGCCAAAATTAAATAACTCACCCAAAAATTTAAAATGTTGTTCATTTTGTGTCATGTTTGTGAGTGAGATTTATGAACTTAATGGTGAGTTGAACATTTGGGTGAATTGTTGCTTTGACAATTGCAAAACACATTTAAAAGCAACTGTTTAGCTGATAAATAATGAAAAAAGGCAGCGTGAACACACTTTTCTGTTGTGAACGACATGAGCAATTCAAATCAAAGCATCTGTAAAAGAAACAACAGTGACTAAAGCAACTTACGTCTTCAAATAACTTTAATCTTAGTGCAGAATTCACTTTCAGATGTTTTACTTTTTCTTTTTCTTCTAAGTTGATAAAGCTGAAATATAGCAAAAATAATAAAATGATATAATACTCAAATTGCTTTTTTATGTGAAATAACCCCTTTGCCATAGTCAAAAAAAGTACTGTACAGGAGAATACCATTTCATGTATTGCATAATTAGCATATTTGTATTTTGTTAATATTTTAGTATTATTAATGTATTATTAAAGTTGTGTTTGCATGTTCAGTTCAGTTTATTGCATGCTTGTAGCACTTTAGGGTGAGAAAAAAAATAATAAATAATAAAATGTATTATTCTTATGAGAGTTGATGGAAGGTCAAACATACAAATGTACAGTTAAAAAAAATTATTAAAAAATAAAAACAATGAGAATCAATTTTAAAAAAGAATAAAACATATACTAAAATATTTTATTTTATTTTTAAAAATGTTTACAAAATGTTTTTTTAAATATTAATCATTTGTGTGTATTTGTCATTTTTATTCTTTTAAATATGCCTATACAAATGTACAGTTACAATAAATAATTCAAAAATAAAAACAATGAAAATTAAAAAAAAAAACATATTAAAATATTCTGTATTTTATTTTGTATTTAACATGTTATTTTAAATTTATATATATTTGGGACCCTAATTCTGAATGTACAGTTTTAAATAAAATCTGAATATGTTGATATGATTTATGACTGTGATGTATGAGTGTTATTTTATAATATAATAATTTATTTTGAATTAGATATTTTTTGTATTTTGTTTTCACATTAATTTTAGTTAAAGTTTTAGTTATTTTGTGTGTGTGTTTGTCATTTTTGTTATACATTTCGAATATGCCGACATGGATTTTATTACATTTTATTTTGTTTATTTACTTCGTTTTTTGTTGTTTTAGGATTTCAGTATAAACAAAACAAAATGAAAACGTTGCTTTTGTAACTAGTTGAAATAAAATAAAGTTTTTAATTTATTTTTATTTAAGTAAACATTTATTTCAAGTAATGTTATTTTTTTAAATTAACCCTGAATATGACTTTTTTTTTCACTGTAGGTGGTGCCACAGAATGAGATGTCAAAGGACGCCACCAAAATCAGTGTAAGTGTGTGAAGTTTGTCATTTCCTCATTTCCCTCGTGAACATCTGTTTCGCACTCATTCACGGCTGCCGTCTTTTTCTCAGTGAGAGGATGTAAAAATACATGTGAGTGTTTGTCAGGGTGAATAACTGGAGCATGCAAACACAACATCACGCTCGCTTGGGCTAAAGGTAATTTGTTAGCAACTTGCTGGTTGAGCCGCTGCAGGCTATGAGTGTGTATGTGTGTGTATGTATGTGACGCAGGAGTCTCCTCATGTTAAAGTCATACAGCCACAGAGAGAGGCTCACAATCACAGAGTGAGATGAAGCGGCTGCGGTTTGGAGTGTTTGCTGACAGTTCACATCGGTGCTGCTGTATCAATATCAGCCGTGATTGTGCCGCAGGTGATCATAACTGTGCTGATATTCAAACTAACAGCATGATTGTCAGTGTAATTTTGTATAAACAAGCATTTAATGCTGAGCAACAAATTTCAGACACACTCTTACATGAACATTTGTTTAATTTGTCATCATCTAAATGAAAATTATCCCAAAATAAGCCAAAACAGGATCATGAATTGGAATTTTATGTAGCAGTTTACACAGGTAAGATTTTGCAGCTTGTAAAAATTGGAGGAAATAGCATTTTTTTGTGTGTATTTTAATACTTTTTAATGCATTTAATAATTCTTTTTTTTTTTTTTCATTTTTAAGCTCCAGTTTTATTACTTATGTTTTTTTATTGCTGTTGTTGTTACTATTATTATTATTTCTAAATAAAATTATTAAACAGAAAATGGATAAAAAAATGGAAAATGGATATTAATAACAGAAATGGAATATTACGAAAAATAATTTTGTATTTTTATCTTAATTTCTTCATTTTTAACATGAAGCTTTAATATGAATGTTAGTATCACTGAGATGTTATAGTTGTTGTTATTTTTTTTTAATTTCTGTTTTTATATTTTCAGTTTTCATTTTAAAGTTTTCGTCATTTTTTTGTTTGTCATTTTAATAGTTTGTTTTTCATATCATCTAAATATACAGCTTTTAATCATTTTGATTTCAGTTAATTATTTTTTAGTAGTTTCTATTTTTCTATTTTTAGTTTTCATTTTAAAGTTTGTCATTTTTGTGTTTGTCATTTTTTGTAGTTTTTCTTATAATGTAAATATATAGCTTTCATACATTTTGATTTCAGTTTTAGTTCTTTTTTAAAATTAGTTTTAATTTTTATATTTTTGGTTTTAGTTGTTTTTATTTCATTTTAAAGTTTTAGTCATTTTTTGTTTGTCATTTTTAGTAGTTTGTTTTTCTTATCATCTAAATATATAGCTTTTATTAATTTTGATTTCAGTTAGTTATTTTTTTAATTAGTTTTTATTTTTATATTTTTAGTTTTCCTTTTAGAGTTTTAGTAATTTTTTTGTTTGTCATTTTTTGTAGTTTGTTTTTCTTATCATCTAAATATATAGCTTTTATTCGTTTTGATTTCAGTTTTTTTTTTTTAAATTGGTTTCTATTTCTCTCTCTCTCTCTCTCTCTCTCTCTCTCTCTCTCTCTCTCTCTCTATATATATATATATATATATATATTTTTTTTTTTCCCCCCTTTTAAAGTTTTAGTCATTTTTTGTGTTTGTCATTTTTAGTAGTTTGTTTTTCTTATCATCTAAATATATAGCTTTTATTCATTTTGATTTCAGTTAGTTATTTTTTTAATTAGTTTTTATTTTTATATTTTCAGTTCTCTTTTTGTTTGTCATTTTTTTTGTAGTTTGTTTTTCATATCATCTAAATATATAGCTTAGTTTTGATTTCACTTTTAGTTTTTTTTTTTTTTTAATGGTTTTTGTTTCTATATATATATATATGCTTTTTTTTATTTTAAAGTTTTAGTTATTTTTTGTGTTTGTCATTTTTAGTAGTTTGTTTTTCTTAATATCTAAATATAGCTTTTGTTCATTTTGATTTCCATTTTCAAGTTAAACTACATAAAAATGAGAAATGTTGCTCAAATAGCTTTTTTTAAATTCAGTTTGTTTATTTCAAGTAATGAAATAGTTTTTTATGGTTTTAGTATACCTATAAAAACCCTGATCTGAACCAGTAGGCCCATTAAATGTTTTTTGTGCCACTCAGTGTCCGAATTTCTGATGACATTAAATAAAAGGTTATAATTATTTTGTTGCTTATTTTTTTCAGCATCTGTTAGTCACACAATTACTGCTGTTTGGCATCTAAATAGCTCTTATAAAATGTCTAATCAGGCTGAGTGGATAGTCAAATTGGAGAAAATGTAGTTTTGCAGGCTTGTTCTCTCAGTAGGATGTTGAAGGTGAGTGTTACCTGTGTGTGTGTGTGTTTGTGTGGGTGGATAAATCAAAGCATCTCTCTCTGCTACTTCATAAAATATTCACAAGGACATTTGCTTCTAGTGTGAAAGCAGAGCTCTGGATCTGAGGCTGGAGGTTCACTGGAACCACGCCGTCCAGTCGCTGACATTCACAATGGTGCTGTTTTACACTCTTGTGCATCTAACTGTGATGTTGTGTCTGATTCTAGAGAAGAAGCTGATAGCTAGAGCGCATTTACTATTACACTTGACATATGTAGCGCTGTGGAAACGGCGCCGGCGAGTGAAGTGGAGTTAATATTAGCGTGTTTGTGTGTGTGCATGTGGGTTTGTGAATGTATGTTTATTTATCCACCTCATCCACACTCAATCTGCTTCACTGGCAGACGGCTTTATTGAGCGTCTGGACTCACGCTCAGAGTCCTCTGGGAATGCTGACCGCTTTAGAGAGAGATTGTCCTATTGTCTTTGTGCTTCAGAGATAGAGAGAGAGATGTGGAGTGAACGTTTCTCTCGTGTCTGTGGTTCCACAGCAGCATGTCATTACTGCTCACATGCAGACTGCTGCATTTCACTCACTTATTACATTTTACTGCATTTCATTGCCTCCCCTATTGCATTTCACTTTCTCACTGTATTTGATTGTATTACTTCCACTGATGCATTTCACTGCATTGCATTGCCTCATTTGGTGCATTTCATTCACTTGTTGCCTTTAACTGCATTTTATTGCTTCCACTGATGCATTTCACTTCGTCCACTATTGCATTTTACTGTCTCACTGCATTTCACTGCATTGCATTGCCTCAGCTGTTGTATTTCACTCACTTGCTGCATGTCATTGTCTCCACTGTGGCATTTTACTGCCTCCACTATTGCATTTCACTGTCACTGTATGTGACTGCTTTGCTTCCACTGATGCATTTCACTTAATTGCCTTAACCGTTGTATTTCACTCCGTCACTGCATTTTACTGCATTGCATTGCTTCATCTGTTGCTTTTCACTTACTTGCTAGATTTAACTGCATTTCATTGCCTCCACTGATGCATTTTACTGTGTCCACTATTGCATTTCACTCCCTCACTGCATGCCTAAACTGTTGTATTTCACTCCCTCACTGCATTTTACTGCATTGCATTGCCTCATTTGTTGGATTTCACTCACTTGTTGCATTTTAAAGCATTTTATTGCCTCCACTGATGCATTTCACTGTATCCACTATTGCATTTCACTCTCACTGCATTTCCCACTGCATTGGATTGCCTCAGTTGTTGTATTTCACTCACTTGCTGCATTTTACTGCATTTCATTGCCTCCTATTGCATTTTACTGTCACTGCATTTGCCTGCATTGCTCCACTAATGCATTTCACTCTCTCACTGCATTTCATTGCATTGCCTCAACTATTGTATTTCACACACTTCCTGCATTTTATTTCATTGCCTCCACTATTGCATTTCACTGCATTGCATTTCCTCAACTATTGCATTTCACTCACTCACAGCTTTTTACTGCATTTCATTAATTCCGCTGATGCATTTTACTGCTTCCACTATTGTATTTCACTCTGTCACTGCATGTGACTACACTGCTTCCAATGATGCATTTCACTTGGTCTCAACTGTTGTTTTTTCACTGCATTTCACTCCCTCACTGTATTTTATTGCATTGCATTGCCTCATCTGTTGCATTTCACTTACTTGCTGCATTTTACTGCATTTCATTGCCTCCACTGATGCATTTCACTCCTTACCTACATTTCATTGCATTGCCTCAACTGTTGTATTTCACCCACTTGCTCACTTTATTGCCTCCACTGATGCATTTCACGCTCTCACTGCATTTCACTGCATTGCATTGCCTCAGCTGTTACATTTCACTCTCTTGCTGCATTTTACAGCATTTCATTGCCTCCACTGATGTATTTCACTGTATCCACAATTGCATTTCACTCTCTCACTGCATTTCACTGCATTGCATTGCCTCAGCTGTTGTATTTCACTTGCTGACTCCATTTTACTGCATTTCATTGCCTTCACTGATGCATTTTACTGACTTCACTATTGCATTTCACTCTGTCACTGCATGCGACTGCATTACTTCCACTGAAGCATTTCATTGCCTCATTTGTTGCATTTCATTGCCTCCACTGGTGCATTTCACGGTGTCCATTTAACTCTCTCACTGCATTTCACTTCATTTCATTGCTTTTACTGTTGCATTTCACCTGCTGCATTTCTACTGCATTTCATTGCCTCCAATGATGCATTTCACTCTCTAACTACATTTTCATTGCCTCCACTGTTGCATGTCTCTCTATCACTGCATTTCACTGCATTTAATTGCCTCCATTGATACATTCCACTCTCACTGCTTTTCAGTGCATCCACTGATGCATTTGACCCTCTCACTCTGTTTCATTACCTCTATGGTTGTTTTTTGTTGGATTCCACTCTCTCACTGCATCTACTGCTGCATCACACTGCCCCCTTTCACTAAACTTACATTTTTAGTGCAATATCCCAAATGTAGCGTAAAACTATGTAAATAGAAACCCAGTTTTTCCAGTCTCCACTGCTTCCTTTCATTGCCTCTTACAGCCTCCACTGTAGCATTTCACTGACTTCATCTCAAATGCTGTCCTAAACCCTTTGGGCCCGATGAGTCCACACTCAATGCTGCACAGTTGTCCAATATAGAGTCCACATTTGGGACAGAGCCACTGTCTCACTGCTGTCTCGCATATTACATCTACGGTTGTGTTTCACTGAGGCAAATGATGGTCCACACAGGAGCTCTGATGTTCAGGAGCCAATTTCAGCCTGCAGGACATAAAAAATGAGAGCTGGGAACAGTTAAAAAGACCTCTTGTTAACAAATCCAGAGTTTTATTAGATTTGTAAAATAATCACAGTAAATTAGGACAGTTGTTTTGCATTACAAGTTTTCTTAAATATTATGTTTAAATATGCAAATTATGCATTATGTAATGAAATATGCACTAATTTGCATGCATTTGCAGAATAGCATTCTGATCACTGGATTAAGGAGGTTCACAATTATTGTTTTATTTTGTTGACACATTAAAGGTTTTTACAGCGGATGTTTGATCCATAAATCAGAAAATACTGTCAACAGCCAAAAAATAAAGTACATTTTCACCATGTTTTCAGGAGTAAAATGTAACAGAAACCAGACAAATGATATTTGAACAACAAACCCATCTTCAGAATATAGAGAGAAATAAAACCGTAGTTTGGTTTGGTTAAATTTCTGGCTCAGTGCAGAATAAAAACGTATTCTGAGAAATATGTACTGTAATTAAAATCTACAGATACAACTATAGAAAAAACACTGTAGTGTGTTGTCTTATATGTTCTCGAAAGGCTGTTCTAGATTTGATATTTTGGCCTACTAGTCATCTCGGCTTTATCCCAAATCAGTCGGAGTCCATTTGAAATCAGCATTTTCGAGGCTGATTCATGATTTAATACCATGAATGCTCACTTTCTGACATCTCCTGACCGGTTCTCCTGTCTGTTTCTCCGTAGGTGGTGAAGGTTGCCGGAAGCAACATCTCTCACAAGCTCCGTCTGTCCAGCGTGAAGCCGTCGGACGAGGGCACGTACGAATGCCGCGTCATCGACTTCAGCGACAGCAAGCTGCGCCACCATCGCGTGCGGGCGTACCTGCAGGTGGAGCGGCCCGAGGGGAACGCGGCTCCTCCGGTCCATCAGGGGGCGACGTCGCAAGAGGAGGTTCTGCAGTCCGACCACCACAAGCACCAGCCGGCCCACCACGCCCACCACAAACCTGGCCGAGAGCTCAGGAAGAGGTCCACTGATGATAGCACCACTGACTGCACTGAGAGCTGTGCACTTTAGGTTCCTCTTATCTTTAGTTACTACGCCACCCGAACACCCTGTACACCTACACCACCCAAATACCCCATAATTCCTTATGCCAACACCTAAACCTAGGGATAGCTCACCTGAAAAAAACAAATCTGTCATTGACTTACCCTTGCGTTGTTCCAAACTCATATGACTGATTTTATTATGTAAAAAAAAAAAAAAGCATTTAAGGTTTTTGTGACTTTATTATATATATATATATATATATATATATATATTGTTTTTTGTCCATAATTTTTTTTAGCCCCTGGTCACTGTCTTCTTCCAAAGAGCAAATTAAACATTAAATCAATCATTAAATCAATTTTGTTTCATGTTAAAAAAAGGTCTTTTTAAGTTTTTTTTTTTTCTTTTGCCTTTTAAAGCATTATTTTATTGAATGTTTTTTTTAAAGCTTTAATTTGTTTTACTTACTTACTTATTTATTGTATTTTGGGTTCTTTCTGGGTCCACTCTTTTTATTTTATCTTAATTTATTTTTTATTAGATCTTATGGTGTTTTGTGTGCTTTTAACACTTTTTATTTGATCTTATTTTATTTTTTGGCCCCTGGTCACTATTTCCAAAGAGCAGCTTAAATATTTTCTAAATAATTTATTTTGTGTTTTATGGAAGAAAGTGAGTTAAACAGGTCTTATTTTATTTTAGATATTTTTATTTTTTTTTTATTTTGTGGTATTCATTTATTTGTTTATTTTTTAAGATTTATTTATTTATTTATTAGCCCCTGGTCACCGTTTACTACCAAAAAACAGCTTAAGCGTTCTGCAAAATAAATGATTTCATATTTTATGGAGGAAAATGGGTCAAACTGGTTTGAAGCAACATGAGGGTTGAGAGCATAAATAATGAGAGATTTTTGATTTTCGAGTGAACTATCTTCTTAACAAAAGATGTATATTTCTGTATAAAAACGAAGGTAGATGTCTGTTCAGAACAGCGAGTGCATGTGAAACGTTTCTAATAATATTTGCCAATGAGCAAGAAACCAAATTGGACAGTTGATTTAAATTCTTTGGTCATTCTTAGTTTGATCAGATTCATGGTTTTGATACGATGTATAGACGGCTAGAAGCGGCAGAACAAACGTGAATGTTTGAAATACTCTTCATCAGGTCTAAACGATGACATTTACATGCTGTAATATTACTATCATTGTTTACACGTATAATGTTACAGGCACCAGTCGGAGGGTTTTTGTTCTGGACTGGCATTCTGATGGCACAATGCGATTTGATAGGTGCCAGCTTTTGCCAATTTGTTCCATGAAGCTTTTGTGTCAATGGAAGGATGGTGCGCACATAATATTACGACGTTTTGTGGTTTTTATGCAGCTTTAAAAAGATCCTGAAACACTCACAGTATGTTCAATGGTATTAACAACAGCTTCGTTTCTGGTTTCTTTGATTTTTACAGTTTGATTCAATAGTTCCTTTTTGTTTCTGGAAGTAATACATGTACAGATTGTGTATATTAAGTAATCCTACAAAAGACTGGTTTCACCTTCAATGTATGCCTTTATCAAATAAAAAACATTGTACATTGATCATATATCGTTGTGTATCATTAAGACATTATTTGCTTGCTTTTTTATTAACATTAACATTTATATTAAATTTGGTGAAATTTTACCTGAAAACTCTAATCACGAAGTCACGTGACCAATAAATTATGATATGTCACAGAATAAAAAAATACACAACTTTAACGCTGCATGTTTTGATGTAACATGAAAGTAGTATAGCGTATCTATTTTTACATTTTAAATTTATTTTTTATTATGTGTTGAATTTATGTTTTTGAAAAAGGCGCCGTTTTAGAGATTTCAAATGTTCAGTGTTTCAAATGTTAGTGACGCCACTTTAACGGTTAAAGGGCGGAGCATTTGGCGAGCAATCTGAGACTGATTTGCTTTTATGCTTTATTTTCTGGTACGCACATGTTTTTAAGAAGTGTTAGTTAAGTTTTGGCTTAATGGATATTCTTAAATGACAATTACGTTCCATAAGGAAGCAAAGTGAAATCAGCTGTTTTTCTGGAGGCTCAAAACAACATCTGGGAGGCTTCAGCTCTTTCAATGGTAAGCTAAATGTTTATGGATTTTTATTGCAGACTTGTTAGTTTTAAGTTGTTTCACATTAGACCTGGTCACAGTGACAATATGATATGCTTTTTGTCGCGTGCTTAGAATTATATTTATGCTTATTTTACGTGAAATGTGTGCAAAAAAGCGCGCAATTGAAATTGAAAAAATTGAAAGATTTCATTTTGTTGTCTTTATTCATCCCCTTGCTGCTTAAAAAAAATAAAATCAAGTATGACAACTATATATAACCTTAACGTAAAAAATAGCTTTAGGAGTAGCAAAGACCACATCACATTTGTAACTGTAAAAAGTGAGAGGAAATATTTCGTGGAATCACTTTCAGAGCGATTTTTTCCCAGTTGATAAACCCGAAAACATTGACAGCCAATCAAATTCGTTTCACTTTCAAAACGCGCTACAAAAACTAATCGTCACATCGTCCTTTTGTGGGCAACAGTATGTTCGTTATAGGTTGCTTTAGGAAACTAAGTTTACTCTTTGCTTTAATAAACCTTCGCTTGTATTGTAAGTAGCAATGCACTACGTTTTTCGGTCTTTTTATGGGAGTGGAGATTTGGTTTGGTGCTTACATTGCACATAGTAATGTTATGTTCGTGAACCAATCGTTCTTTCCGAATGAATCTTTCAGGTGAACTAATCAGTGAACGAATATGAACCAGTTAAAATGAACAAATCTCTTGAAAGAATCCGAATTTCCACCACTAATTGCACATAGTGACCCATTAAAGGGCTGCACTGAGATTGGGAACCCGCGAGACCCAACGCAAATCTCGCGGGAGCAGGCGATTTCATTTTTACTGCAGGTGGGAGTGTGGTCAAAAAAAAAAAAAGTATAAATAAAAATAGAGCTGCTATATGGTCAGAAATTCAGCAGGAGTGGGATTAAGAAAACAGTTTAGCTCTATGACCCATTAAGTATAACTAAAATATATATATTAATATTATTATTGCACTTTAAATAAAATAATAAAAAATAAATACAGTGCAATAATACTATTATATTTTAAAATAAAAATGCAATTATTTTATAGTAGCCTGCACTTAAAAATATTATTAATGTTGTTATACTAATATGTTCATATTTACATTTTCAGTTTATTTTATTTCTCTGTTAGTTTAATTTTTGTCCACCTTTTTCTCAACGTGGAAGTAAGCCTATGGGTGAGACTTCCGGTTTATTATCCGCTATAGGGAAATAATGAAAAACCAGTGTGCTCATAATTCAGATAATACATTAAAATAATATGGTAGGATGCACCAATTTGCAACATCAAGCTGCAAAAATAGCTGGACATGAGACCAGAAGACAGACCCATACAACTTACAAATAGCCACGCCACGTTTATGGGAAGAAAAAGGTGGATATGAATTTTCATAATTTTCAAACCTGAAATCATTAAGCTTTTATGCACTGCCAGTTTTAGCGCTGTGAAGTGAAGTGCGTCAGCGAAAATGAAGTGTCACCAACCAACAGCGCATAGCTTATGCATTCAGTTTGAATAGAAATCTTATACCGTATTACAGTTAGTCGATCTAAAACGGTGATTGTGCGTTAACAGCTGTCAACCATGGATGCGTTTTCTAATAGCATCGTTAGCTAACAATGATCGCAAGTTCTTTTGAACTACTGGTAATGATGGAACTTGCGACCATAGTTGCTTTTGGGAAACGGACCCCATGTCAGTAAACGAGCAGTCTGAACTTATTTACCCAGTGCATTTTTTTTCTTTGCATCTTTAGTTATAATATTATAGAACACTCCAAATGGTAGTGATAAAACTGTAGATAATTTACTAAAAAGACGACTAAAGTTGACTTTTACCTTTCGATCTAACAAAAGAGCTTCGCCACCTACTTAACCTCAAAAACCACCTCAATTCTTTATTACTTTGTCACTTCAATTTGCTTTGTCGTCTTTACCGGCGGCGAATCCCTCAAACAAAGCTCATGTCAAGTGGTTTGACTCTATAATGATGCTTCCGCACTTATCAGAAGCGGCCGAGAGGAAATTGCATTAGCCCCGTATGCCGCATGTTAGCCGTTCGTCCCGGCGCTCGGGCCCGGTGAATAATAGCGCCTCTGTCAGCCCTGGCAGCAGGATAAATAGCAAAGTACAGTGCAGATAACACGGCAGCAGGCTAACACAAAGCATATGAGGCAGCTTTAATGCGGCTCTCACGGGCGGCACATTTATTAGACTGTCAAGAGAAGAGGCCGCGACCACACGAGACCGAACGGGAGATCCGGACCAACAGGACAAAGCTGCGTGACTAAACCACAACCTGCTGGATTTTATTGAGGTCTACAAGTCTCTCAGAAATAGTACTAAACATGTAATCCATACGGATTATTAATACAATTTAATTAATTTAATTTCATTTAAATTAATTAATAACTAACTGTACAATAACATAACTTTTTTTTGTTACCGAATTTATTTATTAATCTATAAATTAATAATTAATTTCTATAATAATATCATATTGTAATTATTTGATATTTTAATGTGCAATTTTAAAATTTGTAATTATAAAAATAATCCATAAAGGTATTCTTTCAATAAATAAACAATGTCAAACACTCAATAAGTGTATCATTTAAAATTCTTAAATTTATAAGTGGAATTTCAAAATTAAAATTAAAAACCAACTGGATTTAAACAAACAAACAAACAAACCTCTATAATGGTACTGATTGCTTTCTGCCATAATACTAGATAATTACTACAGTAAAACTGTAAAACTGTAGTATTTGTCATCCAAAAAAACAAAACAAAATGATGATTCTGAAAGATCCTATATTATTATTTTTCTATTTTAGAGAAGTAACAAATACTTCTTAATAATTCCAAACATGGAATTTTATTAGAAAAACTATCTACATGTACATTTTTGTATTTTTTTGTAAGGAACAAACACATCTCAAACAGTTTGTTCTATTGTAGATATAACTATTTTTTCAGCCTCATCCAAAAGTTTTTCCAGTCAAACATGTCGCCAAGGAAGATCAGCATCCTATAAACATTCATCGTCTCAAACCTAGCGTTCATATGTATGAAACCCTGTTATGTGGCATCCTGTTCCTGCGGGGCATCAAACTCCTGCAGTAATTTGAGGACGTTGTCTGTGAATTGGTTTCTGGGCTTGTCTGATCCAGTCAGCGTCACAGGCAGCAGATCAGGATGAGGCGGCTCGTACGCGACGGGACAGCACAGCTCATTCAGACTGAACCAGTACAGATCAGCGTCCAGATCCATCAGTGAGCGAAACACACTACAGAGAACAAAACATGATAATACAAACAGCTATTAGTGTAACTCATACTATTACAGCAGAATATGGGACTCTCTATTTACAGCAGCACATAAAGTGAACTAGAGCGTGTTCAGTTTGCAGTTCTATTGTGGTAACTTGCATTTTAATGATTGCCTGATATCTAGAGAGCAGGATAATGAAACTTTGATTCATCTGTCAATTGACCCTTCGCTGGGAGTTTGATTGACAGGTGAGCTGACCAATCATAACTGCCATTTTGTCCAACAACCAGACCAGAGAATAGATTAAAAATATAGTTGGATAATGAAAATGAAAATTCTGTCATTTATTACTCACCCTCATGCTTTTTCAAAAACATAAGACCTTCGGTCATCTTTGGAACACAAATTAATTTATTTTGATGAAATCCAAGAGCTTTCTGACCCTGCATAGACAGCAATGCAACTGAAACATTCAAGGCCTAGAAATGTAGTAAGGACATCAATAAAATAGTCCATGTGACATCAGTTGTTCAACTATAATGTAATGAAGCTTTTGATGACTAATTTTCAAGTCCTGGAAAACATGGAAAATGACAGAAAATTGAAAATGTCCTGGAAAATCTTATAGTTGTCCTGGAAAATTATTATTTAGCCAAGCACAAAACAAATAATGCTGGTAGCAGAAAATGTTCGAACTGACATAAATCGTAATTGGCCAGTTTCTGCTCCAAATGCGTGATTAGCAATCAGCTCTTTTGTTTTATTTTAGCCGATCTCTGTTCTGGTGCTGTTTTGTTTACTACAGTATCCAGGAAAATTCTGTATCACTGTTGTTCCATTAGCACCACCTACTGTCAGAGAGTGAATTTGTGCTTTCAATCTGTTTTTGTTTCCTGCAGATATTTTTTTATGCAGCATAATTTCACAAAGATAAAGTTAGACCATTTTGTTTTTGCTTCAGATTTTGAAATGAGATCAGAAACTGCTCATGTATGTAGAATCTTTCTTTGGATCATAGGGGTGGATGATATGGCCAAAATTTATAATAAAAATATTTCTTAATTTTAATACGATATAATTCCGACATCGATATGAACAAGCCTCAGAATGTCTATATAAACTTCTGAAAAAAAAAATGGTACAAATAAATTAATGTTCACCTTTTATTTGTATTTAGCCTTCAAACACAAATTTATTATCTGCCAGTAAGAGGCGCTTTGGAGCGGCAGAAACATCAGTTTCCCCGGTAACGGCTGTACACAAAGCAGCGCTTCGCTTTATCAGATCAACTGAAAATGCCATTAAAACCTTTCTGAAGACAGTCGCTTCCTGCGTTTTGATTTTGAAAAGTGCAGCGCTCATGTTTATTCAAAGAAGTTAATCAGTGTATGGGAAACACTGGTAATGTATATTGAAATGTCGAAATCATATCACCGTTATTGAAAAAAATTATATTGTGAAATATTTAATTATTGTCCAGCCCTATTGGATCGTGATGAAAAGGCAGTGGTTACCTTTAATTTTACATAGCTACAGAAAGTTTGCCCTGTAAAAGAGCGAAAAACATCTTGTTCATGTAGGCATATTTTCATTCTTTTAAGAAAAAAAAAAAAAAAATCACCCAAAAAGATTGGGAACCCTGTAAGAGAATACTTTTTGTGTGTCAAAAAACTAAAATAATGACTTTATTGAACAATTTCTTCTCTCCTGGGACAGTCCGCCATCATTATCGAGAGTACCCTGATGCAGGAGAGAAGAAATTGTTGAATAAAGTCATTATTTTGGTTTTCTTTTTGCACAAAAAGCATTCTCGTAGTAACATGGATTATTTTAACAATGTCCTGTGGAGGGTCAGAAAGCTCTGGGATTTCATCAAAAATATCTTAATTTGTGTTCTGAAGATGAATAAAGATCTTATAGGTTTGGAACGTTTTTTTTTT
>JAHKKF010529526.1:2259-15403 GCA_019740295.1 Labeo calbasu | reverse complement strand
GTTTGCATGATCAGTTTTACGTGGAGATTGCAGATCCATGACCATTCTAACAATTGAAATAGGGTTTCTACATGCTTGAACCCCAATAATTTTTTTTCAAGACCCCAAGGTAATGTTACAAGAAACTAATGAGTCATTCTATAAGTAGGGTTACATTTAGAATTTGACAATGTGAATGTTTTCCTGTTTCCCAAAAATCCAAACATGACCTTACATAGCTGCTTTGAAACAATCTATATTGTATAAAGTGCTATATAAATAAAGGTGATCTTTAAGAATATGTGCATAAAATACCATCTATGTTTGCTACTGTTCAACATGTTACCTTTACTGGGTAACACAGTTGACAGGTAACTTAGTTGACATGTTTTGGGCCTATACTCAACATGGAAGCCTAGAACTACTGAGCATATATAATACAAATTATAAAATGTAAGTTTTAGTTAAATTGTCTTGTTAAAATTTGCAGCAGTTTAACCAATATTAAGGGAAAGAGAGAGAACATAGCTTCTAATGTTTCATCCATGTGCCTCTAGAGGAAATATCATCATACTGTGCAAATTATGCGAGAATGGGACAAACCATTCCCTTTTTGATGGGGGTGTTTTCTAGTGGATAACTTAGTTGACAATGTTTTTTTTTGGACACAAATAAAACAAGTTATATCACAATAAACACTTCTTATTTTTAAAGCGCACACCCAAATGTCTTAATTAACCTAATCTAACTGAAGGCAAAACTATGAAATGAATTTATATTTGAGGTCATTTTCATGCTTAAATACAGAGTTGAATGAGCAACTTTACAAAACCGGACAGCTGAATACCAGGGTTGTATGCGATATGAACATCATTTTTGAAAAAAAGGTATGGCTTTTTCAACATATAGTAGTGTGATTGGGAAAAATATAATTGTGTACTAGAAAATTAAGCATCAGGGCTTTATATTGATGAAAATATATTAAAAATATACTTCACGGATGTACCCACAATTATAGAATGACCCTAATAAATAGTATAAAAATCACATTGTGATAAGACCAGAACTAAAAGAAATAAAAGCAGTACAAAGCAAAAATAAAACAAAGATACAGCTACAGAAAAATAAGAAGCAATACAGAGTTACGAGTCAGAAACTTTCTGTTTTAAAGGTCTGAAAGTCCTTGGTTTTTAACAAAGAGATTGTGGAGAAATGACAAGCTAACCCAGCGTTTAAAGCATATTCTTTTTTACTTTATTTTCTTCTTGTGGTTATAATCCAATAAGTTATATACAAATGTATTTTTTTAATGTTAATGGAATTTAATTCTCCTTTTTTGAATTCAAATTTCAAATCTAGTCCCTGTTTGTTAATTTCAAATTCAAATCATTCCCATTTTGATTTTGAATGGCACACAAATTGCTGCATATATACAAGTGTTGCCAGTAGTGTTAGTCCAAACTAGAATCATAAAAGGCTGTGTCATTTACACCATTCCTTCATGAATCAATTACCTGAGACCTGTGAGAACAGTCTCATTGGGTTAAATGATTCAAGGCCACTAAATTTCACATCACAGCACAGCGAATCTGATGGAAACAGATAGGGGATCACCACAGGCCTAATGAAGAGAGCTTGACTGACTGATTGACAGGATAAAGGACTTCTGCAGCCTCTCGTTCGCTAAATCTGGGTCAGTCTCTGTTGTGAGATTCTCTTTAAACTCAAAACCAGCCATAATCAGGTCTTAGTGCATTTTAGCTTTGATCAAACGCCGTACAGTGTAACTGACAAGGCTATTTGTGGCTATACTTAATTCACCTACTACAAAATATGGGGCGGCCGGTGTTAAAATACGTGAATAGAGAATATTTTTTTCATCAGCAGATGTTCTCATGTCCCTGAAGAGTATATTTAGACCTTTAAAGGAAAGAACTGAGCTGATTTGATAAACCACAGTGGACCGGAGTAAATCGGGGGCACTTTTTTTTGGTAGCGCCACTTTCCTGGGTCTAAATTATTCAGCACCTCAGAGTGAACTCAGAAGGATGATGTGGGAAATCAAGTCCAGCTTGTTCAACCAAGCAGAGATTATATTAAGCAGTTTTACTGGTCAGTCTTGTAATTATTACAATATATTGAGGCGTCTTCACCTACAAAAGCTTTATGAATAAAAGATGACAGTTGTCCACCTGAAATGAATGCTACTGATGTTTTCGATGCTAACAAGCTGTAGACGTCGCCGCAGGGGATGTCTGAACTTAGGAATTAATAAACACTTGCTTTAAACTCCTCTCTGTCCAATCAGAAATGGACCACTTGTTATCGATTACACAACAGGGTGTGAATCACAGAGAAAATAACTTGTTTGTGAGACGAGTATAAAAAAACACTTTGATGTACATGTAAAGCTTAGCTCAGTTCCTTTTAGAAAAATCAAAGGCAAACGATAATCTTTGTTATATTTGTATTTTATTGAGAAATAATAACGTATCAAAAGTCTGGAAAGAGGCATTTGTGTATGAGCTTTATTGTGAATTTAATGACACATGCAACAGCAGATCTGTATTCCAAGTGGAAAGGATGCTTCAAATGTACATAAACATCCTTTCATTTGCCAGACGGCTCAATTAGTGACCCAAATTATTGTAAGCTTTGGTAACGAGCATCGCAAAGGCATGCCTTATGATCAAAGTAAAAGTATATGCCGGTTTCTTTTTTATGTATTGCACTAAAAATATTGAGACAAATTTATTTATTTTTTTCCCCACTAAAGGTTTTCCTTTTGGTATTTGCTCAGTGAAAAGTGAAATGAAAAATCAGGTCTTAATGCTGTGAAAAGTCTAAAATCACAGTATCTAGTTGAGAAGTTCCAGAAGTTCCATTTTTGTTATGGTGATCCATAATGACTTTTATAGAAAAAAAATGTTCTTTTACAATATCTTCTTTTGTGTTCTGCAGATAAAAAGCATCATACAGCTTTGAAAAGACATGAGAGTGAGTGATATTTTCGTGCACTATTTCTTAAATATGTCAGGGAAAAATACACTGAAATATACAGAAACAGCAAGTGATTTTGAATTAAATATTAAAAAAAAAAACTAAAATAGTATTTTCTTGTGAACATACATTACCAGTCAAAAGTTTCTGAACAGTAAGATTTTAAATGTTTTTTTTAAAGAAGTCTCTTCTGCTCACCAAACCTGCATTTATTTGATCCAAAGCACAGCAAAAACAGTACAATTTTTGAATGTTTACTGTTAAAAAAAAACAGTTTTTAATTTGTGTATATTTTAAAATGTAATTTATTCCTGTGATTTCAAAGCTGCATTTTTAGCATCATTACTTCAGTCACATGATCCTGTAGAAGTCATTCTATATTCTGATTTGCTGCTCAAATCATTTATTATTATTATTATGTTGAAAACAGATGAGTAGAAAATTTTCAGGTTTCTTTGATAAAGTTCAGAAGAACAGCTTTTGTCTGAAATAGAAATCTTTTGCAACATTAGAAATGTCTTTATCATCACTTTTGATTTAATTTAAAGCATCCTTGCTAAATAAAAGTATTAATTTCTATAATATCTTCCCACAAAAAACAAAAAAAAACAAAAACTGACTTTCAAGCTTTTGAATGGTATAGTGTATAATGTTACAAAATCTTTTTCAGATAAATGCTGATCTTTGGATCTTTCTATTCATCAAAGAACCCTGGAAAAAAAAGTACTGTTTTAAACATTGATAACAATTATAATAAAAAAATGTTTTTTGAACAACAAGTCAGCATATTAGAATGATTTCTGAAGGATCATGTGAGTAATGATGGAGTAATGATGCTGAAAATTTAGCTTTGATCACAGGAATAAATTACATTTTAAAATATATTAAAACAGAAAGCAGTTATTTTAAATAGTAAAAATATTTTACAATATTACTGCTGTTGGATCAAATAAATGCAGGCTTGGTGAGTAGAAGAGACTTCTTTAAAAAACTTAAAAAATCTTTTGACTGGTAGTGTACTCTAGCTTTACAACTTAAAAAAATATTTTTTTACACACTTTAAAAAAAAAAGGTACAAAAGCTGTCACGGGGACGGTACCCTTTTAAATGGTACTAAATTTCACCTTTTAAGTACTAAAATGTGCCAATGTGCACTGCACCTTTAAGATACTAATATGCACCCTTAAAAGGTAAAGTACAAAGGATAAAGTACAAAGGTGTAACTTTTACAAACATACTGCCCCAATGACAAACTTTGTACCTTTATTCTGAGAGAGCAGTTCAGTTGGATCAACTAAACAAAGCAATGCAATGAAGATTTGTTGAAACACACTGATTTATCATATTCACTAATCACCCTCAATCCAGTTCAACTAGACACTAAATGCACTCCACTGTCAAATTAAGATATTGCCATTCTTTTCCCTGCCTCCTTTCTATGCAAATTAGGTTTATTATAGATTGCACCTTATTCACAGAATATCACTCTGTGATATTTGCCAGGTGCAATAAATGTTTCACCATTAGCGCCTGCACAAAGCAGGCTATAAATGTAATTTTAAGAAAGATGTTTGTTTGCAATTTGCATTGATTGTGTCAGCAGTTATATGTCAAATGATGGAGAAGAATATTATAAGACACCTTTGGCATGTTAAAGAGCATTTTCAAGACTGGATCACAGTGATGGTCAGTCTCAGCATTGGTATGCTAGACTGAGGTAGACCAACCAGCCGGAAATTAAATAAACATCAATACCTATTCCTGTTGAGTTCTTAGTGAATTGCCCTTTGAATGTTAAAGAGATAGTGAAGCTTTCTGATTGGAGCAGCTCACTAATTTCTCTAATTTCCCAATTTCTGCAAGACAGTAATCTGAGTTTGTTTCAGTCCACCAGGAGTATCGAAACAGACACATGAAACACAATTGAACATTCACTTTCCGAACTCATTAAGACCCCTAAAACAAATAGATTATTACTTCAACCACTGATATATGTATCCAGTCACTAATCTGATGCTAGTCTACAAGGAATTATGGCATCTGTTAAGACTGTTTCACAGTAATCTGTTTGCCGGTAGGTATTGGATATATGTAATCAATTTTAGACCCAAGAGAGCAAACAGAAATTTACTACAGACCTCTAACCCTATTCTCAAAGGCATCCTTTTAATTCTATTAGTGTCGAACTGGTTGGCTGTTATTACTCACGTGGGATTACTGGCATGACCTTAGCCAGAAGGTATGGTTATGAGTTAAGAAGTGGAGAGTTTGTTTAAAGGAAAAGCTTTTAAAAAATAAGAAGAATGTCCTTTTCTGTTTTAGCTCCCTGATTCCATATGTCATATTTAGGAGAAGAAAAAATGGGAGAGCTCCAGCTGAATTATTTAGAGTCTGCACCATATTTCTCTCTTAGTAAATAAATAGTGGTCCTTTTCAAGAGCCGCCATACGCAGTCTGGGCCGAGGCATTGGAAAACAGAACACACGTTTCAATTAAAGGCACAGGAATTGAAAAAAATCGTGCAAAACACTCTCAGCACAATGAAGGGGTTGTGTAGGATCGTTTGAACTGCATCTTTGCATTAAGTTATACAGCATTTCTTTAAGATGCATTTACCAGGGCGCCTGCTTTGATAGTTTTTAGACAGAATTGGAAATAAAACGTCATCATGGTGGGTGAAAAGTAGCATGGCTATTTATTTTCTGTTTTCAACCACTTGAAGTGGACGAGGTCAAAAGAGCCTGAGACCACCGTTCAACAAGATTATCCTTGGATTGGTATGGGAAACTGTTTCTGTTTAAGAGTGAAGAAGTGAAAATGACTGAAAAAGTAGAACTGGAAAAAAGTGCAGAGAATGTTAAGAAGTTTTGGGTCATTAAGATTTTTCTTTAAACAAATTAATGAAATAAGTACTTGAATAATCAAATGTAACAGTAAAGACATTTGTACTAAAGGTTTCTATTTTAATTAAATGCTGTTATTTTGAGTTAATTTTAATGCAACTGCCTCAAAATCTCTTGAGAGTTACCGGTTTGACTCAATCTCTGAATCGTTCATAAGTTCATAACTGAATAATTTTTCAGTTATTTCCATTTCAAAATTAACTGGGAACCATTACTGTTAGGTATAGTGTAGTTTGTGAGATATTTAAAGGGGACATTCTATGCAATTCACTTTTACATGTTTGCATATAAATGTGTCTTAGCAGTGTGTGGACACAACCACCCTACACTGATAAAAATCCATTCACTCCTTTTTTTTCAATCCCCGAAAAACCTAAACAGTCTTAATTATCTAGCCGTTTTGATTTTCTGAGCAGTATGATGTCATACTGCTCAGGCCCCGCCCACCACAGCTGATGGACAGTCCCATATTAGCAAATTCCCGCAGTTGTACACCGTCCACCATTTTCTCTGTGCTCGAACAGCTGCAGCAACAAAAATGTCTCGTAAGCAGTACAGGTGTTTTGTAGTTAGATGTAAAAGTGAACGTAAGAGTCTTCATTTTCTCCCTACATCACAGCCACTGAGGATGCAGTGGATTAGTTTTGTTTTTGATGGTAATGCGCCACCAAATACACAAAAAACTGAAGAGAGGGGTGGAGTGAGCAGTAGCTCATTATCATTTAAAGAGATATGCACCCAGAACGGGTTGCTGTAAACAGAGCTGTTTTTGACAAGGTAAAAATGGTATTGTTTTACATGAACAATTTCTTTTGATCTCTTCTCTCATCTCTTTTTTTCCTGTTGTGGTTTGTCTTGCAATGTGATTGTCTTATTTTAAACTTCAGCACTGACTTCCATTAAAAAGCAGTGGTATGGTGACAGAACAGTCCTAGCAATATTAATGGGGTGATATTTATGCTAAATGGACAGATTTCACTCTAAATTTGTCAAGGTCCAAAGGCCAGATAAACCCAGATTCAATTCTGTTTCCTGTCTAGACATCGCTCTGAGAAGAATCGACCCTAAAGATCAAAGAAATCAAGGATGATAGACCTGCGTCTTGTCACTGGAGCCAAGGGAGAGGTATGTCCCGCAGCGATTGTTTGTTCCTGTCTTGCTTCTGATTAGTGGGATTAGACCCTGTCACCAATGTGTATTCTGTGATTTGGATGGGGTTTGGCAGCTGCACAGAGCAGTTTATGGGCATTAACACAACAGCAGTGCCATCTATCCAGTGGGCTGTGCAACTGGAAATTTTGTTTATGGATTGTTTAGTCAAGCAACAGCTGGAATTAGGTCTGTATCACACATCCTGTGTTGTGGCGTGTATTTATTTGAACAGATTGCAGCATTAACATGTCCCAAAGGCACCACAGACAGTAGAATATTTCCAGTGGGCTTATTTTTGTGGTATAAACCAATTTATCAACACAATATTGTGCAATAAAGGCTTTTATGAAGAAACAAACTAATAGAACAAACTACACATGATTTCTGAAGGATCATGTGATGCTAAAGACTGGAATAATGGCAGCTGAAAATTCAGGTTTGGCATTACAGTAATAAATAAAACACTGTGTATTAAAATAGAAACATAGTAAAGTTGGATAGATGGATGGATGGATGGATAGATAGATGATAGCTAGATAGATGGATGGTGGATGGATGGATGGATGAGTGAATGATTGAATAGATGGATTGACGGACGATGGATGGATAAACTGACGGATGACAGATGGATGGATGGATAGATTGACAGACGATAGATATATAGATAGATGGATGGACGATAGATAGATGGCTGGATAGATGATGGATGGGTGGAAAGATTGACGAACAGTGGATGGATGGATGAGTGAATGATTGGATGGTTGGATGATGGAAAGATTGACGGACGATGGATGGATGGATAGATTGACAGATGATAGATATATAGATAGATGGATGGACGATAGATGGATAGATTGACAGATGATAGATAGATGGATGGACGATAGATAGATAAGATTGATGGATGGATGGACCAATGATGGATGAGAGACTGACGGACGATACATAGATAGATAGATAGATAGATAGATAGATAGATAGATAGATAGATAGACAATGGATAGATAGATAGACAGTGGATGGATGGTGGATGGGTGAATGGATGGATGGAAAGATTGACGAACAGTGGATGGATGGATGAGTGAATGATTGAATAGATGGATTGACGAACAATGGATGGATGGATAGATTGACAGATGATAGATGGATATATAGATAGATGAAAGGACGATAGATAGATAAATAAGATTGATTGATGGACGGATGGATGGATGGATGGACCAATGATGGATGAGAGATTGACAGACAGATGATAGATAGATAGATAGATAGATAGATAGACATTGGATAGATAGATAGACAGACAGACAAGTGGATGGGTGAATGGATGTTTGGAAAGATTGACGAACAGTGGATGGATGGATGAGTGAATGATTGAATAGATGGATTGACGAACGATGGATGGATGGACAAATGATGGTAGGAGAGATTGACGATAGATAGATAGATAGATAGACAATGGTTGTTAGATATATAGATGGATAGATAGATGGACAATGGATATATAGATAGATATTAGCATGTTTTTAGCATTTTTTATCATGTAGGTAAAGGCTATTAACATTTCTAGCATATTTTAGTTTGTTGCATATTGTGAGAAGTTAGTAAATATTAGCATGTTGTTAGTATGTTTGTTAACATTTTACACTGTAATAATATTTCACATTACTGTTTTTACAGTATTTTTAATCAAACAAATGCAGCTTTTGTCAGCATAAGATGCTTCTTGCAAAAAAAGTTTCAAAACCCTTTTGAATGGTAGTGTAGTTTTATGTGACTTTATATGTCACAATCATTTAATATCGCACAATTACAGCTTTTATTTTATTTAACTGTCAGTCCTTGAATAAATATTATAAATAAGCCTATTTTTGTCTTATAAACCTATTTATCAACATAATCTTGTGCGATAAAGGCTTTTATGAAGAAACAGAATCTACACAAGCTTTGTGTAACAATGATTGTGTGTCTGTCAGCTGACAGGCACACAAACAACACTATCTATTCAGTCAATCTGAAAATGGGGTTATTGAAGCAATTTAAAGCTACACTTTAGGGTTTGGATTGCATTCTGTGTATATTCATTAGCATTTAGATGTAAATGTAAATAAGCCACTGTTATGCTACTACAATTCTCACATGCAGCAGATTCAGGATGTGTAAAATGTGCCTTAAATAATAATTTCCATAATATGCTTAAATAACCTCATGTGGGAGGGTGGACCTTTTGTTTGTCTTGCACAGGAGAGTACTGAAAAGTACTTTATAAGTTTCTCCACATTCTATGTTTTTGTTAAAAAAAAAAAAAAAAAAAAAAGAGGTAAATGTTAATGGACAAGAGCACTAAAGCCTGAGAGGGATTTAATTGCCATGTTCAGAGGCCTTAGCATCTTTGTTTTGCCCCAGTGAGTGCAATCTGCGAGCTGTGAACTTTCTTAAAAGCTTTCCTCAGAAGAAACAGCAGTAGGACGTTGTCAACAGGAAAACAAACTAATAATTAGAAAGTTTCCGACTGTGATATTTTTTTTTCTGGTTTAAAATCTTAGTATGCATGAAAAATGTACATGTTTGACAGAAGGTAAAATCATTTTTCCTGTGTGAGTCAAAATAATCCCTCACTCGTATCTTCTTGTAATGTATTTTAGAAAAAAAATGACCTATATAAACACAGCAGCCATCTTTAAGATAGTAGATCTTTTTAAGTGTGTTGTTTGATGTAGATTGAGAGGCTTCATGTAGAGATGTTTGTACTGTGTGCCAACGCTCAGTACCTGCAGCAACATCCCATCTGCTGTTGTCGGAGCATCTAGCAAGCAGGTTTTTCATCTCCGTAGCCCTTCTGTTGCACTTTTCACCTCATTACTATTGTGTTTGTTTGTTTGTCTAGTTAATTTGTTAATTAATCTCAAATTTTTAATGGGAAAGCCAATCGAACATTGATTCACAGTCCTCTTGCGATTTTAAGCAGAAATGTGCAATAGCAATGCAGCATTAAAATTCATTTTACATATGCAGCTAGAAGACTTTGAACAAAATAAAGTTACTTTAAAGGTTACTTTGGAGCACCTTAGGTTTATAGAGTGTTTTTCTTATCAAGAGCCTTTAAAAACATCCTAAAGCTGAACTCACAGAGTTCATGAACACCATGGCATTATGAACTTGCTTTTTAAAAGGGCAGTATTATGTGTCTTATTTATTTATTTATTTATTTATTTTCCTGCCCAGAAGCAATTATTCTAAAGCCAATAATCATAGTAAATAATTTTTGTGGCATCAGCAGCCTTGGGCAGAATATGTGTTTATGATGCTGACATAATACATTTATTCTGCATGTATTAAAAAGCAAATTTATTCTCTGTGTATTAAATGGTCATTGCTTTTGTGGTTGTCATGAGACTGGAAATAGATGGGTGTTAATAGGACCTTTGCAAAAAATATATGTGGTTGATATGAAATCATGTCTCAGCACAAAAGGCTTATAGAAATAGTGGGGTTATTAACTACAAGATGTATTTCAACTGCATTTTATTCACAAACCTATAATCCAGTTAAACAAAGAGTGTAAACCATAGTTCTGTGCCATAAATATTTAAATTAGGTGATGTCAAAAGCACATAATTTATATGTAAATTAGGCTCATTATATGTTACATCTTATTTACAATAATCACTCTTTGCATGTAAGTGGCCGATGGTAAACAGAATTGAACCAGCAGCATAAACTGACATAATCAAGCCATGTCCAGTTCACAAGAAAATAGGCTCTTATGACCTGTTTGTTTAGATAAAACTTGCACTTGTTAGAAGGAAAGTCAGATATGTCAGTTAAACTCAGAATTCAAAAAAGAAAGTCAGAATTGTAAGATATACAGTGAACTCAAAATTGCAAGATGTAAATGTGGAATTTTGTGAAAAATTTTAGAATTCTAAGTTTATATTTCACAATATACTTGTGAGGAGAAGAAAAGTCAGAATTCCGGGATTCTAATTTCATAACTTTTTAGAACTTTAGTTTACAATTTGTGAGATAAAACGTCGCAGTTACCTTTTTTATTTATTATTTTGTGGCAAAAACAAGCTTCTTTATGAAAGACTAGAGTAATGAATACTAAATGTTCAGTTTAAAAATAATAATAAAAAATATAATTTAGTAATTATATTATGTGACCCTGGACCACAAAAACAGTCATACTTGTCAATTTTTGGAATTTGAGTTTTATACATCTTCTGAAAGCTGAACAAATATTGATGTATGGTTTGGTAGGATAGGACAATATTTGGTTAAGATACAACTATTTGAAAAAAAAAAAAAACAAATCAAAAATTTAGTTTTGATGTATTTATGGTAGGAAATTTACAAAATATCTTCATGAAACATGATCTTTATTTAATATTCTAATGATTTTTGGCATAAAAGAAAAATGTATAATTTTGAATCATGCAGTGTATTTTTGGCTATTGCTTTTTTGGCATTTTTTATGCAAACCTGTGCTACTTATGACTGGTTTTGTGGTCCAGGGTCACACATACACACACACACACACACACACACACATATATATATATTAATGAAAAGTCTATAATATACTTTGGTTAAAAATTCTCAATGGTTGTGTAAAACAACACCTGTTTTACCTTGCCAAAATCAGCTCTGCAAAAATCATCTCATTCTGGTCGAGGCTGCTTTAAATGCAAATGAGCTCTGCTCGCCCTGCCACTCTCTTCTCCCTGTGGAGTGACGAGCCTGTTTACTTTAGCCGCATTTAGCCGTTAAACTTGCTAACTAGCACATTATTAGGAAAGACGATCACAAAGAGTCATTAAAAAAAACCCTTATACTCACTTCTGCTGTAAGTGAAGCTGGATCACAAACGATTCGCACGAACATAGACAGATATATGTAGATCGGGAGGCGCAATCCCTTCACAAACAAACTTGTTTCAATCTACTGCATCTTCAGCGGCTCAGATGTCATGAGTAAATGACGACCACTATGTTCATTATTACATCCAGCAACACAACACAACTTGTCTAATTTACATCTCTCCGGCATCAAAAAACAAAGAGGGCGGACTGTTACAGCTGATCTGAGGTAAAACGCTGGTGTCAATCAACTATCATGGGAACGGCCACTGTGGGTGTGACGCCACAATGACAGGCATCTGAGAATGGCTCGATTTGAAAAAGGGAATATTATTTTTACAGATTAATTAAAAACCACTGCATGGATTTTTATCATTATACGGTAGATTTGTACATACATTGCCAACACACATTAATGTTCAAACAACATCTGAACATCTGAGCATCTGATGACCCCTTTAAAATACAAAACATTTTGAACATTCAAAGAAAATTGAAAACATTAAAAAAAAGAACATTCAAAGAGAATGGAATGCTCTACAAATGGTTGTATAGCCCAAAAAAAGAATAAAAAACATTTTGGGTCAAATAAATACAGACTTGGTGAGCATAAGCGATTTTAAAAACATAAAAAAATTGAACTTTTAAATTATTATATTGTGTATAAAAAAAAAATCATAATTTCATTAAAGGGATAGTTTACCCAGAAATCATTAATTACTCATGCTCATGTCGTTCCAAACTTGTAAGACATCTTGTTCATCTTCGGAACACATAGATATTTTTGATGAAATCCAAGAACTTTCTGACCCTGCATAGACAGCAACGCAACTGACCCATTCAAGGCCCAGAAATGTAGTAAGGACATTATTAAAATAGTCCATGTGACATCAGTGGTTCAACCTTCATTTATGAAGCTACGAGATTATGTTTTGTGTGCAAAGAAAACAAAAACAACAACTTTATTCAACAATTTCTTCTCTTCTGTGTCACGACACATGCTATGTTAACAATGCACTATTTTAATGATGTCCTTACTGCCTTTCTTGGCCTTGAACATGTCATTTGCTGTTTATGCAGGGTCAGAAAGCTCTCAGTTTCATCAAAATTATCTTAATTTGTGTTCCAAAGATGTTCCAAAGGTCTTACGGGTGTTACGTGGTTGCTGGTGCTGGATGGAAGACAGGATACAACGTACGACACAAATCTTATTTTAATCACTTCCAAGAGGAACTGGCAGGAACACAG
>JAHKKF010529525.1:48706-58998 GCA_019740295.1 Labeo calbasu | reverse complement strand
TTATTTGATAAATAATCTAGAAGCTGTCTACGAAGGCGTGATCTGCGAGCAGCTGACTGACGCCTTCTCTGAGCTGTCTGTCCAATCAACGTTAAAACACCGAACACTGCCGGTGCCGGTGCCAGTCTCTTTAAATTTTCGCGCTGTTGTGACGACGCATGACACGTGACAACATCAATATGGCGGATGTAGTACGTCCGAATTCCATTCATACTACCCACATTCATACTATATAGAACGTACTTTTTAACGGTCGGGTAGTACGTTCATATTTAAACGCAGTACCTACTTAAGCAGTATGCGATTTCGGACGCAGCATGAGACTTTCTGACACACTTAAGTGTATAAATATTATTGTTGATAAGTGTAAAAAGAATATATTTTTTAACTAACGTTACCTTGACCGACACGAATGTGAGTTTTTTTCAATCCTAGCAGAACTGCGCAAATGACGTCATACAGATAACGGTATTAACGGTAACAGTAAACGGCCCATAGAAAATAAAGACGGAAAGACTCGTCTATGTGAACAGTAGGCTTAGATATGGTACATTTAAATGACAGTCCGTCAATTTTACACTTACATACACAAAAATTCTTTACCTGAGGAAAGCTCTTCCGTCAAGCGATGTCCACTCAGTCAAAGGGAGTCCGGCTGTGCGCGTGATGTGAGCGGACCGCAGCTTATATAACCTCTGGTTCTTTCGCGGGCTTCGCACGTCACGTGAGGTGTAAAATAGTCAAAGTCGTATTTATATATATATATTATTTATTTATTTATTTTTAGCACTTGAGATGTACATTTAAGTCATTATACATTGAATTATATTTATTATTATTATTATTATTATTATTATTATTATTATTATTATTATAACTTAACACTTACCATTAATAATGTTGTTTTCTCTCATGGATTTCATAACCAGAAGATGGCAGCAGAGGATCACTTATTGGCTTATCCTACTCACTAAATTTTGTTTTTGTAGTTTATTTGGAGATAAAATGACTATTATCAATATATGAAATCATATTTTGTCAAAAGTTGAGGTATCAGTTTTTAAATTATGCCACATTATGATTACCAAGCCTGAAAATAGTATTATAAAAGGGAGACCTGGTAAAACATTTTTTTAGCTCTGTTACAGCCAGATACCTTTCTCTTTTGGGGGTGTAGAAAAATCCCACACAGTCAGAAAGTGTCATATAATTTAGATGAAGGGAACATTTTCAAATGATAAGCAAAGTCCATCGGAGGTCAGCCTAAACATTAATAGAAATAAAACTTAAAATAGTAATAAAAACTTTTGAAAAAATATGACAATTAAATACAATTTTGTAAAAATGTGTAATTGAGCCTAAGTAATTAATTGTGTGTGCCTGTACAGGTTTAATCTCCATTGTATGGACCAAATATTAACGCAAGGTGTAAAAACTTAAATTTGGACATTTTTGGGATTAACACTTGTGGCCCACATTCGGGCTGAATGTGGCTAAATGTGCCGTTTCTCAACCAGAATCGGGCCAGATTCACCGATCCAAAGCCTAGCCAAATCTGGCAACTGTTACTGGGCCAGAGCTGGCTCACTCCTGGCGAGCCGCTGCCAGCACACAGCCGAGTGAGCCGACACTCAGCCGCAACTGGCCCGATTCCGCTGGCTACCTGGGCTACCTGCAAAGCTGCAGCACTGTTAAAATTTTTAGGCACTTGTGTAAAAATGCTGTAAAATGAGGATGCTGTCATAAATAGATTTTCTTTATCAATTACCTTCTATTAACTAAATGAAATCAACATTTGGTGCGACCATTCTTTGTGTTTACAGCAGCTTTTGCCCTAGGTGCACTTGCGCAAAATTTTTCAGGTAGCTTTGCAGGTAGATCTCTTAAAGCATCTTGGAGACGTTGCCACAGTTCTTCTGGATTTACTCTGTTTCAGTTTGTTCTGTGTCTTCATGTCATTCCAGGAAGACTGGATGATGATGAAATCAGATCAGTGTGGAGCACTGGCTGTTGTCAGACTCCTTGTGCAAACAAAATCTTACTAGATTATTACAATTAATGGCAAACAGAGTGTTTGGAAATGTAAACCGATATTTTTTACTGACACACTACAGCAAAAGATAGAATTAACTTACTTTAAACCATTTTTTAGCTGGTGAAAATACTAGTGGCCTAAAACTTTTGCACAGTAGTGTATGTAGTGTGAATTGCATCCAATAATCACAAAGAGGTCTGTGCTTTTTCACTTCTGATAAGAAACAATGTATCAGCTTTCAGATCCTGTACATTCTGTCAGGAAAACAACAAATGCCATTTTGACGCTTTTAAATGTGACGTGACAGGTCGATGTTGCACCTCATTTTAAGCAGCAGCAGGAAGCGCCTAGTGCACGGAGCACAAAATACACATGATGAATGCACAATATAAGTTATGATAAAATTTTGGCTTACCAAAATGTATCACGTCTACTGTAATCGCTCAGTCAGTGTTTTAAACGTGTCAATAAAACAGATAAACAGTATGTCATCTAATGTGACATTTACTAAAGCAAAGTTATCCGCTGTTCACAGTTCATTAGTTAGCTGTAAAACAACACTAAAGAGGAGTTTTTCAATCAAATAAATAAAATAAAAAAAGCCTCCTAGTGTAACGTGTCAAGAACAGCAACGACAAAACCAACATGTTCACATTCTCTGGTTTAAGAAGCGTTTTTTTTTTTTTTTTTACTTTCGCTTGTAAACCAAATCCTTCGTCCTGTCTGCTATCATTTGTATTCGCTTAATTTTTGCTGCTTGTACTGACGGCAAGTATAAACCAGGATCTGCAAATGATAGGATTCCCTATGTAGTTAACAGCATCGGTTTTGACAGATTTTTTTTTTCTTTAAGAAAATCAAAATATCGGCATCGGTATCAGCCGATATCATTCTGAATAATCGTCTATCGTTATCGCCAGAGAAATTCAGTATCGGTGCATCTCTAATTAAGACCCTAAGGAATCATAACAACTTGTGGAAAATGGGCATCTGACGAGCCCTTTAAGAATAAATAATTTAAAGAAGCATCCAATATTTAATAGACTGTGTTCCATTTTTCTGTGTTTTCTTACAGGACATCACGCTGAATACTCGTCTTCCTATAATGGCTGAAATCAGCAAAGAATCATCCCCTAATCTGAATGAGACTGCAAGGGCAATATCACCGTAACATTAATTTACATTTTTATACTTTTATTGAAAGGGGAAAGAGAAGAGGAGAAATGAGAGAGAAGAGAACATGATGAGAAGAGGGGAAAGCTATGGGGAAAGCACTCACAAAGAAATTGTCATGATAGCAAGATTTCAGTATTCACTACCAATAACAATCAAATTCTGCCTCAGTAGTTTTTTAATGAAAAACATTATCAACCACAGAATAGTGAATGCTTAATGTTTATGTTCTGTTTTTTTTTCGTCACCTGTACTGTACATACTGTACTGCTAAATCAAATTCTGCTAAAGAAATTTTTGCTGCAGACGTACATATTTTACTAACCACTAACATAATTTTCTTGCACTGATTGTTGCCATTTCTTGAAGAGACATATTTTATGTTGCTTGTGTATCTACCAGGCTCTTTTAAGGGTGTTGTATGATGTTATTTTAAAAGTATATTAGTTTGTTTAGTGGTTTAGGTGTACTAGAATAGGTTAACAAGCTTTAATGTTCAAAAAAAACACTTGTCTCATACTGTACATCAGTGTTGGGAGTAATGCATTATAAGTAACTTGAATTATGCAAACAGTAGGGATGTGCCCGAATAGTGAATCTATATTCAGAAGGCACAGAAAACACATATCATCTAACACACAACACACCTGTTACATTAGAGTACAAATTTCACTTACCACATTAACAGAGTACGGAGAGATGACATAGGATGATGACAAAAATTTGCAGATCCTGAGCACCACTGACAAACATCTAATCTTGTAAAATAAATGTGTGGTAAGTATTGCAGCAAATCTCGAAAGTGAAAGTAAAAAGCAAACATGCATTCAAAATCAATTTCATATTAATAATGGTTCCCTGATACCCACAATTTGTATACAGTATAATAACCCAACAATACAACAAATATGTTTATATGAAAATATATATAAAATGTATCATTCATATAAATGTATATGAAAATAAATATTTTCCCATCTCGTATTTAATCCCCTTAGAGGTTCGGTAGTACACATCATTTCCTTTCTGAGTACAGTATTCGGATTTGGGCATATCCTAATAATCAGATTACTTTTTTTCAAGAACTAATAAAGTAACGCATTACATTTTAATATTAAAAAAAATAATAATAAATTGATAAACTGTAAGCGAACATCCCAATGTCGCCTATTCTGATTAAAGCAACGTTTAAATGAATATGTGCTGTTCACTTTCCTCTCATTAACAATATACATACAACAAAAATTAAGAAAACTTCAAGGACAGACCAAATGAGCCCAGAGAAGAGTTCCGCATGAAAGAAGGTGGAGCTTTAGCACACACCCCCTATGATGTAATCGTAACAAACTTTTAGCGGAACAAACTTTTCCAGAAAGTTTGCTTTGGCAAGTCGTTTCAAACTCCCAGAATGAACTTTGTTTTGGCCAGATTTTTTTCAAAATTATGTTGCATCAGTTCGTTCTGTGATTTTATTTGAAGTATATTGGGGCCTTAAAGCAACTACAAACAGTTAATCCGTAAAATGCACTGTACGCAAACTAACTTCAGGGTTGTACTGCAAACACATTACACTACACCAACTATACTTGGCAGATTTAGTTTGATTAAAAATTGCTCTGCTACTGAGGTTCTTTTAAATAAGTATGCTGGTGCACACCAAACAAGTGTAACCCTTTTTCGATTTTACTTGCACTACTCTGAGTAGGATTTAAAACTGTTTCCAACACAGAAGATGGGCACACAAGCATGGATGCTGAAGACCACAGCCTCTAGCGTCAAAAGCTAGTGCTTGAGGCCAGTGATGTTTTGCTTGTGCAGCTCTTTACTAGTTGGCCTTTGTTACACTAGTGAACCACATTCCAAAGGAGTCTCTGTCTGCTTCAAAATTAACTCTTGTATAGTTCGACAGAAATATGAATGCAGCATGGACCAAAGACGTCAAAGCAAACCAAAAACAGGATGTGATGTCACAAGATATGCTCAAGCATGCATTGTTTTTCTCATTGCGTTGCTTATTGCAGTTCGGTACAGTCATGAGAACCACATCTTCTTGTGGCATATGTGTAAAGCCCAGGACGCACTAAGCTGATGTTTGGCAGTTGAACAGTGCAGAGTCATTATTGAGTATCTATCGGCTTACATGCTAGTTGACCATCGACTGTAGTCTGTGGTGTGTTTAAGCACAATTTTTTATTTATTTTTTAAACCGACACAGACAATGCCAGTTGGCTTTCGTCCACGCTAGTTGCTTGGTGCTTGTTTGGTGCGTGTGTGTGTCTCTACCTTAACAGAGGAATTCCTTATTCATTTGTTAGTTTCTTTGGCATCTTTAGTTTGGTGTTAAAACAAATGACAGTGTGAATGCTAAGCATACCAGGACTACATTAAATGATTTTTTTTTTTTTTTTTGGTCTGCACCCTTAAAGGATTAGTTCACTTCCAGAACAAAAATGTACAGATAATTTACTCACCCCTGTAGCAAATTAGCTCAATAGGGAAATGTATATAAATATTTACAATTAATTATGAATAATTACAATTTGTTGCCTTGGAATTATAAAGTTCTATCTGATGTTTTTGAGGTATCCACATGTAATATAGACTCTCACTTAGATCATCAGATGATGAATTCAGAGATACCAAACGTGGTATAGGTGAGAATACATGAACGAGTTGTTTGAACTTCCAAAATGCAGTTTAAATGCAGGTTCAAATGATCCCAAATGGGGTTGTAAACAATCCCATCTGAGGAAGAAGGGTCTTATCTTATCGTATTTTCTTCCTCAACTTCAAAAATCATTTCAAAATCATCCTACATCACTGCAGAAGTACCCACCCAGTCTTTGCGAAGTGAACATGCAAAGAAGATCAAACACCCTTAATAAAAAGGGAAAACAGTGATATAGGAGAATTTTGAAGTTGAGGGAGAACATGAGATTGGAGTTTTTCAACATACCCTAACATGAACCAGAGCAAGACAAGATGAGCGTTTGACATAAAAAAGTTTTTTTTTTTTTTTTATGAAAATAAGTGATTGTTTCACTAGGGAAGACCTTTCTTTCTCGGCTGGGATCGTTTGAAGCTGCATTTAAGCTGCATTTTGGAAGTTCAAACTCGCAGGCGCCATATATAAGTCCACTACATGGAGATAGTTCCTGAAATGTTTTCCTCAAAAAACAAAATTTCTTTACGAATGAAAAAAGAAAGACATGCTAATCTTAGCTGATAACGGGGTGAGTAAATTAGTGAGTCATGGGCATGGAAAACTGAACGGCAGTACGCTGAAAGAAAGGGATTGGATCAGATATAATTCTTTGACCACTTCATATGTTTTGCACATTTGTTGAAAAAAGAAACAGCTGCAAAAAATGATGCTCCTATTATGCCATTTTAAAGGTTGCTAATATTGTTTTATGAGTCTCCCTAAAACAGGTTTCCATGTATGCAACGTCAAAAAACACTTTAGTTTTCTCCAAAAATATATTTAATTTTACCTGATTTCTAACTGATTCGTAAATGACTTGTGCGAAGCAGTTTGAAGAATCAGTCTCTCTAAACCCCTCCTTTCTTCAAGCCCTCACTGCTCTGATTGGTCAGATGGCACAGTCCTTTATGATTGGTTTATCGTGTACAGCACGTGTTGGAAAAACGAAACACCCATTGCCATAACTGAATGACAGCCCTGGAGACATGTCAATATATAGAAAAGACGGCATCAATTTTACCTTACCAATTTGAGCCGGAGTCTGATGATGAAACAGTTGAAGTGGCTGATCGACAGTTTAGCACGGACTACCGTGGAAAGTGCTCGCAATTTGCTTATATAGGCGAATCAGGCAAACCTCTATGTTGTAAACTTTAACATTGTATGATGCATTAAGCGGCTTTCACAGAACGCAAAAAGCGCTTTGCTGGCCGCTGGGTTCAGTGCAGCCCTTCGGAGCGCTGCGGCAAAAGTTAAACTAATTTGAACTTTGAGCATGGCGTGCGTGGGTTGTGCACCAGTGGTGTGCTCCGCTGCATGTGTGCTTTTGTTGATGCAGAAACAAGCCGTCCTCACATTTCTGCATTCCGTGTGAAAGCCGCTTCATGTGCCATCCTTTATCATTACTTCAACTAATGAGAAAGACATGTCAAGCTGTATCAATCACATTTTTTTAGACTACAGTGGGTCCACAGCTTAACAACAGAACTACAGAAGTGTGAGTTAGCCGTTTAGCAAGACATGTGCAGGGTTGTTACACAGCATAAAATACGCAACTACGTATTTTGAACAATTGCTAGAAAATACAACATTTGTAGATTCATTTTTTGGAAGTGAATATAAAACAAATTTACTCACAGCACAAGATACAGCATCTTCTCGACATGACATAAACCACATGAAAATTTTACTGTGTTTGTGGACAGGCATATTAGTTGTGACGTAGAACGTGGGCAGACGTTATGCAAATGTGTTACTTTGTGACGTATAGCTGTAACAGAATAAGATTCGAATTCCAGACGACTCGTTCAGGCAATTGTGAGCCGACACTTTTTTTTTGTTTTTTTTTTTTGATAGACAATAACTTAATTTCACAAATTCACACTTGCATATAATAAACTGAGTAAAGGTTATGCGTAATCATTCCCGAGCCCAGGGCACAAGGAGAGGGGTCCGAGCTAGGCATTTTAGCCTGAACCCAAAGCGCTCCCCCCCGGGGAAGGAATAGGCTGAAGGTGAGGAGTCGGGGTAGTGAAGGGGTGCTGCGAGATGAGAAAAATGATGTTTAGACTGCTTTGGTTATTTGTAGGGATTCTCTTGTGCTGACTGGATAGGGAGTGTGATTGCTGATGATGAATTGGCCGTGTTAATTATCTGTGCGTTCTCCTCCCGAAATTTGTTAATAAAACATCACTTCACGAGTTTACACTTGCATATAATAAACTGAGTAAAGGTTATGCCAGCGATAACCCCGCAAACTTGCAGAGCTTATGGATAGAGGGGTGCTGGACGTAACTTGGAAAAGGATTGTTACGCTAGTGTGGGGAGGGAGGATGGGGCTCTAAAGGAAGTGGGTGTTGCTGTAGCAGGGGGAGGTGAGCAAAAGGAGAGGTACGGGCTCCTGGGGAGCAGTCACTGCTGTGGCTGTGTGGAAGTAGGGAAGAGGGTCCTGCAGGAGCGGACACTGCTGTGGCAGTGTGGAAGTAGAGAAAAGGCTGCGGGAGTGGGAAGGAATAGAGAAAAAAAGGTAGGTACTGCTGCGGCAGTGGGGAAATCCGGAAAAGGCTCCTGCGGGAGCTGGGTGCTGCTGGGGTGATGTTCAAGGTGATGGGGGTCTGAAGAGCGAGTGAATGGAGATAGACTGGAGTTAAAAGGGTTGACTGATGAGAATTTGGTGAGCTTCTTTGATATGGAAGCAGTCTGACCGCATGTAGGAACACTTCTGACAAAATCCTGATGCTTCTGGCTATGGGGGGTGGTGGTTCTGAGGCGGGAGCATTTTGGAGGGATGGGTAGGAAATGGCAGAGAATAGAGAGAAGAAAGGGTGAGCATGTGAGGGGGAGGAGGAAAGATAGCTCGGCATGCTCACGCTAGGGGTGGGGCTGCGGGCCAACCAATCAGGGGGAGACAGATACAATCAAACAGTGACGAAATAAATGAGAAACGGAACAGGAAGGTTATTAGCATTTTTTAGCACATTGATAAAATGTTTAAACAAGTTGCTAATAGTGCTAAAATGTTTTAACATGTTGTTAAGAGTTTAGTGCATCAGCATTAATCACATTTCAGAACAGACACAGACATGATTACTCAAATGAAATCATGGCTCAAATTAGTTGAGTTATTTTTTGGTAACTTAAAAATAATTTATTGTATAATTTATATTTTTTATATATATTTATATTTATATATATTAAATAATTTAGTGTGTTGGATGGGTTAAAAGCAAGTCTTAAAAGCACAAGATCTAAGTATGAGTCACCATAATTGACCACACTTCAGGTAACTTTCACTTTTATATCCAATATAAACACAACTTCACATCACGTAATGTCCTCTAGAGAACGCCACGGAATAACATAATAAGTGTCTGTAGTAAAAGCAAATACACACTTTTTCTGGAACTCTGTGTAATCCCTTATTCACCGCTCAGCATGTCCAACCCGCCTTCTCCTTCCCCTTATCCTCAACACACATATAAGAGCTCCCTCTAGAGGCTTACTCAGAACACCACAGATCCCTCTCTCTTAAGAACAAACATACTACAGGGACATAGTCTCAGTGCAATTTGCTAACAGTTCAGATACAAGTTACTATGATTTTTCCTCTCTTTTTGTCTCTTTGTGACCTTGTAATCCCAACATTATAATTTGCAAAACAACTTTTAGTGAACAAGTATTGTTACAGTAATACAGTTTCTAAACATTGGTATAAGCATCCCATAACAGTATCCAAACACAATATTCACAAAACAGCAACCTCACTTTTTTTTATTTATTTATTTTTTTTTTTATACTACGTAGACACACACTCTGTACGAGTAATGCATTCGGCACATTTACTTCACATAATCCTGCGTCCATGCAGGAGCACGCCTACTCCGAACAGGTCGAGTAACTACTGCTGGTTGTTCACCCCCTACAGGATTAGTATCCCCAGAGTCAACAGTAACAGTAACAGTTCATTGGACTCATCAGTTGTGCACGGAGCGAGTGCAGGTGCCAGGTGGGATGCATTCCAGCATCATCCATCTGACAACTTATATGTGTACAGTCCTTTCTTACCCACAACCTTTAGGGGTTTTCCAAATTTAAACTGAGTCTTTGGCACAATTCCGGGTGTCTTTATACGGACGTACGATCCACACTGAAATGAAACATGCTTTGCGCTGCGTTTTCTGTCACTGTACTGTTTACTTTTTTCCTGTTTCTTTCTCACGTGTGAAGCAAGCTGTTGAGGTGTGAACAGTTTCCCTGCAGGTGGCAAGCAAAGACCCGAGATGTTAAAGGGGTCATCGGATGCCGATTTTCCACAAGTTGATATGATTCTTTAGGGTCTTAATGAAAAGTCTCTAATATACTTTGATTAAAAATTCTCAA